>WNGS01000065.1:165361-175943 GCA_020271785.1 Procambarus virginalis | reverse complement strand
TCTAGCGAACCCACAGGCAGGGGAACGGGCCTGCATTAAACAGCGGGGAAAGAAGACCCTGTTGAGCTTGACTCTAGTCTGATTTTGTAGAGAGACATCAGAGGTGTAGCATAAGTGGGAGGTCGTTTCGCCTCGCGCGGGCGGCCGTCAATGAAATACCACTACTCTGATCGTTTCTTTACTTACTCGGTGAGACGGAATCGGAGTTTCCCCACGTGGGAGTACCTCCTGTTTCTAGCCCTAAGCGGCGGAAGGGCGATGACCGACGAGAGAGTGTCCCAGTTTTGGAGCTTGCCTTCTCCCCTGGCGTATGGGGTTCGCGCCCCTGCGCCTTCGGGTTGGTTCGTCTTCTGGCTGTGGCCTCCTCCGGCCCCAAGCCCGGGCGTTCGCGCCCGCCGCGATCCGCTCCGAGGACATTATCAGGTGGGGAGTTTGACTGGGGCGGTACATCTGTCAAATGATAACGCAGGTGTCCTAAGGCCAGCTCAGCGTGGACAGAAACCTCGCGTAGAGCAAAAGGGCAAATGCTGGCTTGATCCTGATTTTCAGTACGAATACGGACTGCGAAAGCAAGGCCTATCGATCCTTTTGACTTTAGGAGTTTTAAGCAAGAGGTGTCAGAAAAGTTACCACAGGGATAACTGGCTTGTGGCGGCCAAGCGTTCATAGCGACGTCGCTTTTTGATCCTTCGATGTCGGCTCTTCCTATCATTGTGAAGCAGAATTCACCAAGCGTTGGATTGTTCACCCACCAATAGGGAACGTGAGCTGGGTTTAGACCGTCGTGAGACAGGTTAGTTTTACCCTACTGTTAAACTGTGTCGTTGCGACAGCAGTCCTGCTCAGTACGAGAGGAACGGCAGGTCCGGACAAATGGTTCCGTTCTTGGTCGATCGGCCAGTGGAGCGAGGCTACGTCCGTGGGATTATGCCTGAAAGCCTCTAAGGCAGAATCCCGGCTGGAGAAGCAACGATATCGTGTACGGCTGGCATTGGAATGGTCAAAGACCGGAGTCTAAAGGAGAGACACCCGTGCCGTTCCGGACTTCCCTCTCTCTCTCTCTCGGGAGGAGGGAGGCGAGGCGAGGGGCGGTGCGTGGAATGGACCCATGTAAGGGGAACCCGGGGGAGTCGCGCCAAACAGTGCGGGCGCCTCCATCCCAAATATGGAAATATCTAATGCTAATGTGCTGTACCGAATCGTTCGTAGACGACTTACGTACCGGTCAGGGTGTTGTAGGTGGCAGAGCAGCATCCTCACTGCGATCCACTAAGACTTCTCCCTCTAAGGCTGGAGGTTTCGTCACGCGTCCCGATGGCGTAATTTCCTCCGATGAGAGCCTTAGACGCGGCGGCGGCGGCGACGGCACTTGCTGTTGGCTGGCTGGCTGGCTGGCTGGCTGGCTGGCTGGCTGGCTGCTGTAGCTAGTGTGTCCAGGCGTCTGTGTGTCCATGCGCCTAGGAACCTCACACACTGCAGTGCGCGCGGCTGTTGTTGCTCTATCACAGGTAGGCAGCCAGCTAGTTTTCAAAGAAATGATAAGGCACTGACGTAAGGGAGAGAAAGAATGTATAGTCTACCTCAGTGTATCCTATCACGTTCCTTTTTTGCACAAAGTGGCGTCGAAAGGCCCCGTCCTTTTGGATACAAAGGCAACACAATACCCTGATAAAAAAAACACAAAGTTCTCATGGAAGGTTAGCCCAAGTGCTGTCAATTTTTTTGAAGGGCTGGAAAAGAGCTAAGATAATTTTGGTGCGTTCGAGTAATGAGAGAGAAAGAGAGACATATCTTAGAGAAAAAGAGGTGGTTGTATATATTACTTTCCTGGTCTTAGCTATAGACATTCAAGCTAAGGTAAGCAAGGTAAGGGCAGATAAAGCACCCCCAAGACGGCGTGAGGCTTGATAGGCCGTTGGAGGAAAGGTACTACAACCACTGACGCTGACTGGGCAGACGGCGCAAAGTGAAAGGAAGAGGTTTGTTTGCTGCCGGCCACTCTGACCTATTGAGTGAGTGAGCCTTACTCCCGCGAATTACGCCTGCCTGCTCGGATCCGTCCATGGTGTGGCACTAAGACAGAATGGCAAGACGACCTGCTGAGGCTCGGTGCGGCGTGGAGTAAAGCCTGTGAGGCGGCTGAGGGCAGGCAGGAAAAGGAGAGACGACGACTTGGGGGGGTAGGGGTGGGGTGGGTGTCTGGATGGGTGAGGGTGGGGGGGGTGTTAAGGTGGGTCGCCGAAAACGGAGATTCGGCTTCAAATGGCGGACGAGGACCGTCAGTGATCAGACACAGAGACATAACGGAGAGACGACCCTCTGTAGCTGGGTGAGGCGTCGAGAGAGTCCTGTGAGGCGGCTGAGGACAGCCAGGAAATGCAAAGACGACCCACTGAGGCTCGGTGCGGCGTCGAATGAGGCCTGTGAGGCGGATGAGGACAGGAGGAAAATGGAAGGACGACCCACTGTGTGGCTGGGTGAGGCGTCGATTAGTCCTGTCAGGCGGCTGAGGGCAGGCAGGAAAAGGAGAGACGACGACTTGGGGGGGTAGGGGGTGGGGTGGGGGTCTGGATGGGTGAGGGTGGGGGGGGTGTTAAGGTGGGTCGCCGAAAACGGAGATTCGGCTTCAAATGGCGGACGAGGACACGTCAGTGATCAGACACAGAGACATAACGGAGAGACGACCCTCTGTAGCTGGGTGAGGCGGCGAGAGAGTCCTGTGAGGCGGCTGAGGACAGCCAGGAAATGCAAAGACGACCCACTGAGGCTCGGTGCGGCGTCGAATGAGGCCTGTGAGGCGGATGAGGACAGGAGGAAAATGGAAGGACGACCCACTGTGTAGCCACACAGTGGGTGGCTGTGTAGCCACACAGTGGGTGAGGCGTCGATTAGTCCTGTCAGGCGGCTGAGGGCAGGCAGGAAAAGGAGAGACGACGACTTGGGGGGGTGGGGGGTGTGGTGGGGGTCTGGATGGGTGGGGGTGGGGGGGGTGTTAAGGTGGGTCGCCGAAAACGGAGATTCGGCTTCAAAAGGCGGGCTAGGATCCGTCAGTGATCAGACACAGAGACATAACGGAGAGACGACCCTCTGTAGCTGGGTGAGGCGTCGAGAGAGTCCTGTGAGGCGGCTGAGGACAGCCAGGAAATGCAAAGACGACCCACTGAGGCTCGGTGCGGCGTCGAATGAGGCCTGTGAGGCGGATGAGGACAGGAGGAAAATGGAAGGACGACCCACTGTGTGGCTGGGTGAGGCGTCGATTAGTCCTGTCAGGCGGCTGAGGGCAGGCAGGAAAAGGAGAGACGACGACTTGGGGGGGTGGGGGGGTGTGGTGGGGGTCTGGATGGGTGGGGTGGGGGGGGTGTTAAGGTGGGTCGCCGAAAACGGAGATTCGGCTTCAAAGGCGGGCTAGGATCCGTCAGTGATCAGACACAGAGACATAACGGAGAGACGACCCTCTGTAGCTGGGTGAGGCGTCGAGAGAGTCCTGTGAGGCGGCTGAGGACAGCCAGGAAATGCAAAGACGACCCACTGAGGCTCGGTGCGGCGTCGAATGAGGCCTGTGAGGCGGATGAGGACAGGAGGAAAATGGAAGGACGACCCACTGTGTGGCTGGGTGAGGCGTCGATTAGTCCTGTCAGGCGGCTGAGGGCAGGCAGGAAAAGGAGAGACGACGACTTGGGGGGGGGGGGGGTGTGGTGGGGGTCTGGATGGGTGAGGGTGGGGGGGGTGTTAAGGTGGGTCGCCGAAAACGGAGATTCGGCTTCAAATGGCGGACGAGGACACGTCAGTGATCAGACACAGAGACATAACGGAGAGACGACCCTCTGTAGCTGGGTGAGGCGTCGAGAGAGTCCTGTGAGGCGGCTGAGGACAGCCAGGAAATGCAAAGACGACCCACTGAGGCTCGGTGCGGCGTCGAATGAGGCCTGTGAGGCGGATGAGGACAGGAGGAAAATGGAAGGACGACCCACTGTGTGGCTGGGTGAGGCGTCGATTAGTCCTGTCAGGCGGCTGAGGGCAGGCAGGAAAAGGAGAGACGACGACTTGGGGGGGTGGGGGGTGGGGTGGGGGTCTGGATGGGTGGGGGTGGGGGGGGTGTTAAGGTGGGTCGCCGAAAACGGAGATTCGGCTTCAAAAGGCGGGCTAGGATCCGTCAGTGATCAGACACAGAGACATAACGGAGAGACGACCCTCTGTAGCTGGGTGAGGCGTCGAGAGAGTCCTGTGAGGCGGCTGAGGACAGCCAGGAAATGCAAAGACGACCCACTGAGGCTCGGTGCGGCGTCGAATGAGGCCTGTGAGGCGGATGAGGACAGGAGGAAAATGGAAGGACGACCCACTGTGTGGCTGGGTGAGGCGTCGATTAGTCCTGTCAGGCGGCTGAGGGCAGGCAGGAAAAGGAGAGACGACGACTTGGGGGGGTGGGGGGTGGGGTGGGGGTCTGGATGGGTGAGGGTGGGGGGGGTGTTAAGGTGGGTCGCCGAAAACGGAGATTCGGCTTCAAATGGCGGACGAGGACCGTCAGTGATCAGACACAGAGACATAACGGAGAGACGACCCTCTGTAGCTGGGTGAGGCGTCGAGAGAGTCCTGTGAGGCGGCTGAGGACAGCCAGGAAATGCAAAGACGACCCACTGAGGCTCGGTGCGGCGTCGAATGAGGCCTGTGAGGCGGATGAGGACAGGAGGAAAATGGAAGGACGACCCACTGTGTGGCTGGGTGAGGCGTCGATTAGTCCTGTCAGGCGGCTGAGGGCAGGCAGGAAAAGGAGAGACGACGACTTGGGGGGGTGGGGGTGGGGTGGGGGTCTGGATGGGTGAGGGTGGGGGGGGTGTTAAGGTGGGTCGCCGAAAACGGAGATTCGGCTTCAAATGGCGGACGAGGACACGTCAGTGATCAGACACAGAGACATAACGGAGAGACGACCCTCTGTAGCTGGGTGAGGCGTCGAGAGAGTCCTGTGAGGCGGCTGAGGACAGCCAGGAAATGCAAAGACGACCCACTGAGGCTCGGTGCGGCGTCGAATGAGGCCTGTGAGGCGGATGAGGACAGGAGGAAAATGGAAGGACGACCCACTGTGTGGCTGGGTGAGGCGTCGATTAGTCCTGTCAGGCGGCTGAGGGCAGGCAGGAAAAGGAGAGACGACGACTTGGGGGGGGGGGGTGTGGTGGGGGTCTGGGTGGGTGAGGGTGGGGGGGGTGTTAAGGTGGGTCGCCGAAAACGGAGATTCGGCTTCAAATGGCGGGCTAGGATCCGTCAGTGATCAGACACAGAGACGTGGACTGTTAGGCGAGAGGGGCTTACTCCCGCCGTTTACCCGTTGGACCTCCTCTAGTCTCCGGCAATGCTCTGCCACAGAGAAAGCCTGGCGTGACGGCCTGCTCCTGCCCGGTGCGTGGCCGTCGCAGCAATGTTTCTCGTGTAGTATGCCAGCGTTGCCGGTGTCGTCGGAGCGGAGATCTGTGGCGAACAAAGTTACCTTACCGTGCCTTTCTCCCTGTCAGCTCGGGTCTGGTCGAACTGGGCCGGTGGTGCCGAAGTTACCACCGGAGAGCCGGCTAGAGCCGGGCCCAACGGCTATTGCGGAGTACCTTCCTCCGATGCGGGAAGAAGGTGTGTTCAGTCCCGCGGAAATCGGACGGCGGGCGCCGAATTTACCAGTGACTAGCCGGGTCCCGGAGCTAGATCAGGATTTGTCGGCTATTGCCGGGTAACCTACTTTGGATGTAGGTGCTGGCGCACTCAGCCCCGTGGAAATCGGACGGCGGGCGCCGAAGATACCAGCGGCTAGCCGGGTCCCGGAGCTAGAGCCAAGCCCAGCGGCTATTGTCGAGTAGCCGTCTTTGGTGGGAGAGCTGGCGTTTCCGGTCTCGTCGAAATCGGACGGCGGGCGCCGAAGTTAACAGCGGCTAGCCGGGCCCCGGAGCTAGAGCCGGGCCCAGGGACTAAAACCGAGCGGTGTCCTTCCGGTTGTGCGTTTGTCTTTTCAGTCTCGCGGAAATCGGACGGAGGGCGCCGAGGTTACGTTTGGCCAGCCGAGTCCAGTGGCTAGAGCCGGGCCCGGGAACTAGAGTCCCGCGTCGGCCTCCAACCCAAGTGCTCTTGTTTTCAATTTCGTCCAAATCGGTCGAGGGGTACTGAAACGGCACAACTTAACCCGGGTCCAGGCGCTAGAGCCGGGCCCGGGGACTAGAGTCCCGCGTCGGCCTCCAACCCAAGTGCTTCTGTTTTCAATTTCGTCCAAATCGGTCGAGGGGTACTGAAACGGCACAACTTAACCCGGGTCCAGGCGCTAGAGCCGGGCCCGGGGACTAGAGTCCCGCGTCGGCCTCCAACCCAAGTGCTTCTGTTTTCAATTTCGTCCAAATCGGTCGAGGGGTACTGAAACGGCAGAACTCAACCCGGGTCCAGGGGCTAGAGCCGGGCCCGGCGACTAAAGTCCCGCGTCGGCCTCCGACCCAAGCGCTTCCGTTTTCAATCTCGTCCAAATCGGACAGAGGGTACCGAAATGGCGAAACGTAACCCTGATTCCCTTGCAAGTGCCGGGCCCGGGAACTCTACTGTTTTTGAAGGCTCTCAGGCCTGGAAGGATTTTGGAGACAAGTTTGGCATTTTGGCCGAAATCGAGCTCAAGAGTGTACCTTTTTCCAGAACTGGGACATGGTACATCAGGGATTTTCGTGCTCAGCCCGCAGCAGGGAGAGAGCTGGGCGACCATTTGAACTCAATTTGCACGAAGTGACGACATCACCTTGACCCATTCGATATATATAGGGGAGACCTGGTGTTGGTGGCACCTTTCTCGTGGGTAACCTGCTATCTTAGGGGACCATGTGAGGGACACTACTGACAACTACCTGCGTCTTGGCGACATTCTGTCTCGTTGTTGCCAGAGGGAAGGAGCAAATGTTTATCATTATTTTGGTACGTTGGCTGCTTTCCCTTCCCCATTCCACGGTGCTGGTTCTCGGTTCCGGTGCGGTAGCGAACTGTTTGCCGCAGACGTTTACCGGAGTAAATGGGGAACCAGCTATATATGCCGAGGTATTTGGAGTCCGGTGTGTGAGTGACCGACCATTGCGTTCTGTTAGACATACGTAACATTAGGCGAAGGCGGCCCTCCTTGCACATGTCGTGTGGTTCCAGAGCCAGGCATCTCGGGTCCGGTGTGCGCGTGCGACCGATCTTGTTCATTTGTTAGACATACGTAACAGTGGGCGAAGACGGTCGGCGAAACTCGCGCATGTCGTGTGGTCCGAGATGCACATTAGATATAGATATAGATAAGGGGGGAGACTCGGTGGCTGGCTGACAACTAGTTACCGGCGTCTTGGCGGCATTGTGTCTCGTTGTCGCCAGAGAGAGGGAGCAAATGTTTTCCATTGTTTTGGTACGTGGGCTCCTCTCTCTTCCCCCATTCTGCTGGTTCTCGGTTCCGGTGCGGTAGCGAACTGTTTGCCGCAGACGTATACCGGAGTAAGTGGGGAACCAGCCGGTGTTTGGCCTCTCGCGGGGATGATGGATCACAGGTTCTGGGTTCTGGTGCGGTAGCGAACTGCTTCTGTTCACCTGGAGCAAAAAGTGGAATCTTTTCTGTCTGTCGCGGGGGCAAATGCCACATAGGCTGAGGTATTTGGAGTCCGGTGTGTGAGCGACCGACCATTGCGTCTTGTTAGACATACGTAACTTGCAGGCGAAGGCGGCCCTCCTCACACATGTCGTGTGGTTCCAGAGCCCAGGCACCTCGGGTCCGGTGTGCGCGTGCGACCGATCTTGTTCATTTGTTAGACATACGTAACAGTGGGCGAAGACGGTCGGCGAAACTCGCGCAGGTCGTGTGGTCCGAGATGTACATTAGGTATAGATGTAGATAAGGGGGGGGAGACTCGGTGGCTGGCTGACAACTAGTTACCGGCGTCTTGGCGGCATTGTGTCTCGTTGTCGCCAGAGAGAGGGAGCAAATGTTTTCCATTGTTTTGGTACGTGGGCTCCTCTCTCTTCCCCCATTCTGCTGGTTCTCGGTTCCGGTGCGGTAGCGAACTGTTTGCCGCAGACGTATACCGGAGTAAGTGGGGAACCAGCCGGTGTTTGGCCTCTCGCGGGGATGATGGATCACAGGTTCTGGGTTCTGGTGCGGTAGCGAACTGCTTCTGTTCACCTGGAGCAAAAAGTGGAATCTTTTCTGTCTGTCGCGGGGGCAAATGCCACATAGGCTGAGGTATTTGGAGTCCGGTGTGTGAGCGACCGACCATTGCGTCTTGTTAGACATACGTAACTTGCAGGCGAAGGCGGCCCTCCTCACACATGTCGTGTGGTTCCAGAGCCCAGGCACCTCGGGGTCCGGTGTGCGCGTGCGACCGCTCTTGTTCATTTGTTAGACATACGTAACAGTGGGCGAAGACGGTCGGCGAAACTCGCGCATGTCGTGTGCCTCGAGAATTGCCTTCAATTCCTCCCTGGAGTTGAGTGGGGCTGTTTCGGCAGCAGCTCTCTCTCTCTCCACACAACCCTCCATCATCCTTTTTCCCGCAAGAGCATGATCCCGATGCTCGATGCAAACTGAGAACCGTCACTGCACACGCTGCGGCATCTCGGGTCCGGTGCGCGAGGCGAACTTGCATTCTGCTAGACATACGTAGCATTAGGCGAGAGCGCCCGTAATCGCGTACGTCGTGTGGCTCGAGAGGCCTTCAAAGCAGCGCCTCTGTATTGTGTCACGACGATTCCTTCCGATCTCCGTGCGATCACTTCTCCAGCCTACGACTGCACATCGAGTCAGCTATCGATCGGTCTGTGTGCATGGGAACAGAGCACCAACTTTCTTCCAATTGTCATGGGAAGACTGTGAACAAAAACACTGTGGTCTCGCCTCTCTCCACCAACGAGGAGGCGACGACAAGCCACACGGCACCTCGGATGCATTTCCGATGGTTCCTTTCATATAAAAGGGGTGACGCCGAGGAAAATAAGACTCGCGTCCCTACCAAAAGCAAAAAAGACCACCACTACTACCACCTACTCACTTACTGCTCCTCCTCCTGTTTTTCCAGCTTGCTGGGTAGTAGTTATGATCGTTCGTCCACGCGGAGTAACTGCTCTCCTCCGCCTCTGTTCGTCTAACGATCGACATAACGCCATACAGCAATGGCTGTATGTAAGAGTCATATGCATAGACGTATGCATAGACGTATTTAACTTGCAAGGCAGGAATAAAACGCACGCAGAGAGGAGGAGCGAGGGGTGTGTGTGTGTGTGTGTCTCTCTTGTGTACTATTATATAGCAGTAGTACTGTTGAGCTACCTGGTTGATCCTGCCAGTAGTCATATGCTTGTCTCAAAGATTAAGCCATGCATGTGTAAGTACAAGCCGAGTTAAGGCGAAACCGCGAATGGCTCATTAAATCAGCTATGTTTCATTGGATCTGTAAACCCACTTACTTGGATAACTGTGGTAATTCTAGAGCTAATACATGCATCACGTCTCTGACCGCAAGGGAAGAGCGCTTTTATTAGTTCAAAACTGGTCGGGCCTCGGTCCGTTAACCCACCCGTGGTGAATCTGAATAACTTTTTGCTGAGCGCACGGTCTCCGCACCGGCGCCGCATCCTTCAAGTGTCTGCCTTATCAGCTTTCGATTGTAGGTTATGCGCCTACAATGGCTATAACGGGTAACGGGGAATCAGGGTTCGATTCCGGAGAGGGAGCCTGAGAAACGGCTACCACATCTAAGGAAGGCAGCAGGCACGCAAATTACCCACTCCCGGCACGGGGAGGTAGTGACGAAAAATAACGATGCGAGACTCATCCGAGGCCTCGCAATCGGAATGAGTACACTTTAAATCCTTTAACGAGGATCTATTGGAGGGCAAGTCTGGTGCCAGCAGCCGCGGTAATTCCAGCTCCAATAGCGTATATTAAAGTTGTTGCGGTTAAAAAGCTCGTAGTTGGATCTCAGTTCCGGACTGACGGTACACCGCCTGGTGCTTACTGTCACGCTCCGAACAGCTAACTAGCCCCGCCGGCTCGCACGGGGTGCTCTTCATCGAGTGTCCCGAGTGGCCGGCACGTTTACTTTGAAAAAATTAGAGTGCTCAGAGCAGGCTACTTTAATGGCCTGAATGTCTATGCATGGAATAATGGAATAGGACCTCGGTTCTATTTTGTTGGTTTTCGGAACCTGAGGTAATGACTAATAGGAACAGGCGGGGGCATTCGTATTGCGACGCTAGAGGTGAAATTCTT
This sequence comes from Procambarus virginalis, assembly GCA_020271785.1. Taxonomy (NCBI): domain Eukaryota; kingdom Metazoa; phylum Arthropoda; class Malacostraca; order Decapoda; family Cambaridae; genus Procambarus; species Procambarus virginalis. The sequence continues at coordinate 165,700 of WNGS01000065.1, read as the reverse complement.
GGACCGTCGCAAGACGAACTACTGCGAAAGCATTTGCCAAGGATGTTTTCATTAATCAAGAACGAAAGTTAGAGGTTCGAAGGCGATCAGATACCGCCCTAGTTCTAACCATAAACGATGCCAACTAGCGATCCGCCGGCGTTATTCCCATGACCCGGCGGGCAGCTTCCGGGAAACCAAAGTCTTTGGGTTCCGGGGGAAGTATGGTTGCAAAGCTGAAACTTAAAGGAATTGACGGAAGGGCACCACCAGGAGTGGAGCCTGCGGCTTAATTTGACTCAACACGGGGAACCTCACCAGGCCCAGACACCGGAAGGATTGACAGATTGAGAGCTCTTT
>WNGS01000065.1:142694-150194 GCA_020271785.1 Procambarus virginalis | reverse complement strand
CCCTCTGTAGCTGGGTGAGGCGTCGAGAGAGTCCTGTGAGGCGGCTGAGGACAGCCAGGAAATGCAAAGACGACCCACTGAGGCTCGGTGCGGCGTCGAATGAGGCCTGTGAGGCGGATGAGGACAGGAGGAAAATGGAAGGACGACCCACTGTGTGGCTGGGTGAGGCGTCGATTAGTCCTGTCAGGCGGCTGAGGGCAGGCAGGAAAAGGAGAGACGACGACTTGGGGGGGTAGGGGGTGTGGTGGGGGTCTGGATGGGTGAGGGTGGGGGGGGTGTTAAGGTGGGTCGCCGAAAACGGAGATTCGGCTTCAAATGGCGGACGAGGACACGTCAGTGATCAGACACAGAGACATAACGGAGAGACGACCCTCTGTAGCTGGGTGAGGCGTCGAGAGAGTCCTGTGAGGCGGCTGAGGACAGCCAGGAAATGCAAAGACGACCCACTGAGGCTCGGTGCGGCGTCGAATGAGGCCTGTGAGGCGGATGAGGACAGGAGGAAAATGGAAGGACGACCCACTGTGTGGCTGGGTGAGGCGTCGATTAGTCCTGTCAGGCGGCTGAGGGCAGGCAGGAAAAGGAGAGACGACGATTTGGGGGGGTAGGGGGTGGGGTGGGGGTCTGGATGGGTGAGGGTGGGGGGGGTGTTAAGGTGGGTCGCCGAAAACGGAGATTCGGCTTCAAATGGCGGACGAGGACACGTCAGTGATCAGACACAGAGACATAACGGAGAGACGACCCTCTGTAGCTGGGTGAGGCGTCGAGAGAGTCCTGTGAGGCGGCTGAGGACAGCCAGGAAATGCAAAGACGACCCACTGAGGCTCGGTGCGGCGTCGAATGAGGCCTGTGAGGCGGATGAGGACAGGAGGAAAATGGAAGGACGACCCACTGTGTGGCTGGGTGAGGCGTCGATTAGTCCTGTCAGGCGGCTGAGGGCAGGCAGGAAAAGGAGAGACGACGACTTGGGGGGGTAGGGGGTGGGGTGGGGGTCAGGATGGGTGAGGGTGGGGGGGGTGTTAAGGTGGGTCGCCGAAAACGGAGATTCGGCTTCAAAAGGCGGGCTAGGATCCGTCAGTGATCAGACACAGAGACATAACGGAGAGACGACCCTCTGTAGCTGGGTGAGGCGTCGAGAGAGTCCTGTGAGGCGGCTGAGGACAGCCAGGAAATGCAAAGACGACCCACTGAGGCTCGGTGCGGCGTCGAATGAGGCCTGTGAGGCGGATGAGGACAGGAGGAAAATGGAAGGACGACCCACTGTGTGGCTGGGTGAGGCGTCGATTAGTCCTGTCAGGCGGCTGAGGGCAGGCAGGAAAAGGAGAGACGACGACTTGGGGGGGTGGGGGGTGGGGTGGGGGTCTGGATGGGTGAGGGTGGGGGGGGTGTTAAGGTGGGTCGCCGAAAACGGAGATTCGGCTTCAAAAGGCGGGCTAGGATCCGTCAGTGATCAGACACAGAGACATAACGGAGAGACGACCCTCTGTAGCTGGGTGAGGCGTCGAGAGAGTCCTGTGAGGCGGCTGAGGACAGCCAGGAAATGCAAAGACGACCCACTGAGGCTCGGTGCGGCGTCGAATGAGGCCTGTGAGGCGGATGAGGACAGGAGGAAAATGGAAGGACGACCCACTGTGTGGCTGGGTGAGGCGTCGATTAGTCCTGTCAGGCGGCTGAGGGCAGGCAGGAAAAGGAGAGACGACGACTTGGGGGGGTGGGGGTGTGGTGGGGGTCTGGATGGGTGAGGGTGGGGGGGGTGTTAAGGTGGGTCGCCGAAAACGGAGATTCGGCTTCAAATGGCGGGCGAGGACACGTCAGTGATCAGACACAGAGACATAACGGAGAGACGACCCTCTGTAGCTGGGTGAGGCGTCGAGAGAGTCCTGTGAGGCGGCTGAGGACAGCCAGGAAATGCAAAGACGACTCACTGAGGCTCGGTGCGGCGTCGAATGAGGCCTGTGAGGCGGATGAGGACAGGAGGAAAATGGAAGCACGACCCACTGTGTGGCTGGGTGAGGCGTCGATTAGTCCTGTCAGGCGGCTGAGGGCAGGCAGGAAAAGGAGAGACGACGACTTGGGGGGGTAGGGGGTGGGGTGGGTGTCTGGGTGGGTGAGGGTGGGGGGGGTGTTAAGGTGGGTCGCCGAAAACGGAGATTCGGCTTCAAATGGCGGGCTAGGATCCGTCAGTGATCAGACACAGAGACGTGGACTGTTAGGCGAGAGGGGCTTACTCCCGCCGTTTACCCGTTGGACCTCCTCTAGTCTCCGGCAATGCTCTGCCACAGAGAAAGCCTGGCGTGACGGCCTGCTCCTGCCCGGTGCGTGGCCGTCGCAGCAATGTTTCTCGTGTAGTATGCCAGCGTTGCCGGTGTCGTCGGAGCGGAGATCTGTGGCGAACAAAGTTACCTTACCGTGCCTTTCTCCCTGTCAGCTCGGGTCTGGTCGAACTGGGCCGGTGGTGCCGAAGTTACCACCGGAGAGCCGGCTAGAGCCGGGCCCAACGGCTATTGCGGAGTACCTTCCTCCGATGCGGGAAGAAGGTGTGTTCAGTCCCGCGGAAATCGGACGGCGGGCGCCGAATTTACCAGTGACTAGCCGGGTCCCGGAGCTAGATCAGGATTTGTCGGCTATTGCCGGGTAACCTACTTTGGATGTAGGTGCTGGCGCACTCAGCCCCGTGGAAATCGGACGGCGGGCGCCGAAGATACCAGCGGCTAGCCGGGTCCCGGAGCTAGAGCCAAGCCCAGCGGCTATTGTCGAGTAGCCGTCTTTGGTGGGAGAGCTGGCGTTTCCGGTCTCGTCGAAATCGGACGGCGGGCGCCGAAGTTAACAGCGGCTAGCCGGGCCCCGGAGCTAGAGCCGGGCCCAGGGACTAAAACCGAGCGGTGTCCTTCCGGTTGTGCGTTTGTCTTTTCAGTCTCGCGGAAATCGGACGGAGGGCGCCGAGGTTACGTTTGGCCAGCCGAGTCCAGTGGCTAGAGCCGGGCCCGGGAACTAGAGTCCCGCGTCGGCCTCCAACCCAAGTGCTCTTGTTTTCAATTTCGTCCAAATCGGTCGAGGGGTACTGAAACGGCACAACTTAACCCGGGTCCAGGCGCTAGAGCCGGGCCCGGGGACTAGAGTCCCGCGTCGGCCTCCAACCCAAGTGCTTCTGTTTTCAATTTCGTCCAAATCGGTCGAGGGGTACTGAAACGGCACAACTTAACCCGGGTCCAGGCGCTAGAGCCGGGCCCGGGGACTAGAGTCCCGCGTCGGCCTCCAACCCAAGTGCTTCTGTTTTCAATTTCGTCCAAATCGGTCGAGGGGTACTGAAACGGCAGAACTCAACCCGGGTCCAGGGGCTAGAGCCGGGCCCGGCGACTAAAGTCCCGCGTCGGCCTCCGACCCAAGCGCTTCCGTTTTCAATCTCGTCCAAATCGGACAGAGGGTACCGAAATGGCGAAACGTAACCCTGATTCCCTTGCAAGTGCCGGGCCCGGGAACTCTACTGTTTTTGAAGGCTCTCAGGCCTGGAAGGATTTTGGAGACAAGTTTGGCATTTTGGCCGAAATCGAGCTCAAGAGTGTACCTTTTTCCAGAACTGGGACATGGTACATCAGGGATTTTCGTGCTCAGCCCGCAGCAGGGAGAGAGCTGGGCGACCATTTGAACTCAATTTGCACGAAGTGACGACATCACCTTGACCCATTCGATATATATAGGGGAGACCTGGTGTTGGTGGCACCTTTCTCGTGGGTAACCTGCTATCTTAGGGGACCATGTGAGGGACACTACTGACAACTACCTGCGTCTTGGCGACATTCTGTCTCGTTGTTGCCAGAGGGAAGGAGCAAATGTTTATCATTATTTTGGTACGTTGGCTGCTTTCCCTTCCCCATTCCACGGTGCTGGTTCTCGGTTCCGGTGCGGTAGCGAACTGTTTGCCGCAGACGTTTACCGGAGTAAATGGGGAACCAGCTATATATGCCGAGGTATTTGGAGTCCGGTGTGTGAGTGACCGACCATTGCGTTCTGTTAGACATACGTAACATTAGGCGAAGGCGGCCCTCCTTGCACATGTCGTGTGGTTCCAGAGCCAGGCATCTCGGGTCCGGTGTGCGCGTGCGACCGATCTTGTTCATTTGTTAGACATACGTAACAGTGGGCGAAGACGGTCGGCGAAACTCGCGCATGTCGTGTGGTCCGAGATGCACATTAGATATAGATATAGATAAGGGGGGAGACTCGGTGGCTGGCTGACAACTAGTTACCGGCGTCTTGGCGGCATTGTGTCTCGTTGTCGCCAGAGAGAGGGAGCAAATGTTTTCCATTGTTTTGGTACGTGGGCTCCTCTCTCTTCCCCCATTCTGCTGGTTCTCGGTTCCGGTGCGGTAGCGAACTGTTTGCCGCAGACGTATACCGGAGTAAGTGGGGAACCAGCCGGTGTTTGGCCTCTCGCGGGGATGATGGATCACAGGTTCTGGGTTCTGGTGCGGTAGCGAACTGCTTCTGTTCACCTGGAGCAAAAAGTGGAATCTTTTCTGTCTGTCGCGGGGGCAAATGCCACATAGGCTGAGGTATTTGGAGTCCGGTGTGTGAGCGACCGACCATTGCGTCTTGTTAGACATACGTAACTTGCAGGCGAAGGCGGCCCTCCTCACACATGTCGTGTGGTTCCAGAGCCCAGGCACCTCGGGTCCGGTGTGCGCGTGCGACCGATCTTGTTCATTTGTTAGACATACGTAACAGTGGGCGAAGACGGTCGGCGAAACTCGCGCAGGTCGTGTGGTCCGAGATGTACATTAGGTATAGATGTAGATAAGGGGGGGGAGACTCGGTGGCTGGCTGACAACTAGTTACCGGCGTCTTGGCGGCATTGTGTCTCGTTGTCGCCAGAGAGAGGGAGCAAATGTTTTCCATTGTTTTGGTACGTGGGCTCCTCTCTCTTCCCCCATTCTGCTGGTTCTCGGTTCCGGTGCGGTAGCGAACTGTTTGCCGCAGACGTATACCGGAGTAAGTGGGGAACCAGCCGGTGTTTGGCCTCTCGCGGGGATGATGGATCACAGGTTCTGGGTTCTGGTGCGGTAGCGAACTGCTTCTGTTCACCTGGAGCAAAAAGTGGAATCTTTTCTGTCTGTCGCGGGGGCAAATGCCACATAGGCTGAGGTATTTGGAGTCCGGTGTGTGAGCGACCGACCATTGCGTCTTGTTAGACATACGTAACTTGCAGGCGAAGGCGGCCCTCCTCACACATGTCGTGTGGTTCCAGAGCCCAGGCACCTCGGGGTCCGGTGTGCGCGTGCGACCGCTCTTGTTCATTTGTTAGACATACGTAACAGTGGGCGAAGACGGTCGGCGAAACTCGCGCATGTCGTGTGCCTCGAGAATTGCCTTCAATTCCTCCCTGGAGTTGAGTGGGGCTGTTTCGGCAGCAGCTCTCTCTCTCTCCACACAACCCTCCATCATCCTTTTTCCCGCAAGAGCATGATCCCGATGCTCGATGCAAACTGAGAACCGTCACTGCACACGCTGCGGCATCTCGGGTCCGGTGCGCGAGGCGAACTTGCATTCTGCTAGACATACGTAGCATTAGGCGAGAGCGCCCGTAATCGCGTACGTCGTGTGGCTCGAGAGGCCTTCAAAGCAGCGCCTCTGTATTGTGTCACGACGATTCCTTCCGATCTCCGTGCGATCACTTCTCCAGCCTACGACTGCACATCGAGTCAGCTATCGATCGGTCTGTGTGCATGGGAACAGAGCACCAACTTTCTTCCAATTGTCATGGGAAGACTGTGAACAAAAACACTGTGGTCTCGCCTCTCTCCACCAACGAGGAGGCGACGACAAGCCACACGGCACCTCGGATGCATTTCCGATGGTTCCTTTCATATAAAAGGGGTGACGCCGAGGAAAATAAGACTCGCGTCCCTACCAAAAGCAAAAAAGACCACCACTACTACCACCTACTCACTTACTGCTCCTCCTCCTGTTTTTCCAGCTTGCTGGGTAGTAGTTATGATCGTTCGTCCACGCGGAGTAACTGCTCTCCTCCGCCTCTGTTCGTCTAACGATCGACATAACGCCATACAGCAATGGCTGTATGTAAGAGTCATATGCATAGACGTATGCATAGACGTATTTAACTTGCAAGGCAGGAATAAAACGCACGCAGAGAGGAGGAGCGAGGGGTGTGTGTGTGTGTGTGTCTCTCTTGTGTACTATTATATAGCAGTAGTACTGTTGAGCTACCTGGTTGATCCTGCCAGTAGTCATATGCTTGTCTCAAAGATTAAGCCATGCATGTGTAAGTACAAGCCGAGTTAAGGCGAAACCGCGAATGGCTCATTAAATCAGCTATGTTTCATTGGATCTGTAAACCCACTTACTTGGATAACTGTGGTAATTCTAGAGCTAATACATGCATCACGTCTCTGACCGCAAGGGAAGAGCGCTTTTATTAGTTCAAAACTGGTCGGGCCTCGGTCCGTTAACCCACCCGTGGTGAATCTGAATAACTTTTTGCTGAGCGCACGGTCTCCGCACCGGCGCCGCATCCTTCAAGTGTCTGCCTTATCAGCTTTCGATTGTAGGTTATGCGCCTACAATGGCTATAACGGGTAACGGGGAATCAGGGTTCGATTCCGGAGAGGGAGCCTGAGAAACGGCTACCACATCTAAGGAAGGCAGCAGGCACGCAAATTACCCACTCCCGGCACGGGGAGGTAGTGACGAAAAATAACGATGCGAGACTCATCCGAGGCCTCGCAATCGGAATGAGTACACTTTAAATCCTTTAACGAGGATCTATTGGAGGGCAAGTCTGGTGCCAGCAGCCGCGGTAATTCCAGCTCCAATAGCGTATATTAAAGTTGTTGCGGTTAAAAAGCTCGTAGTTGGATCTCAGTTCCGGACTGACGGTACACCGCCTGGTGCTTACTGTCACGCTCCGAACAGCTAACTAGCCCCGCCGGCTCGCACGGGGTGCTCTTCATCGAGTGTCCCGAGTGGCCGGCACGTTTACTTTGAAAAAATTAGAGTGCTCAGAGCAGGCTACTTTAATGGCCTGAATGTCTATGCATGGAATAATGGAATAGGACCTCGGTTCTATTTTGTTGGTTTTCGGAACCTGAGGTAATGACTAATAGGAACAGGCGGGGGCATTCGTATTGCGACGCTAGAGGTGAAATTCTTGGACCGTCGCAAGACGAACTACTGCGAAAGCATTTGCCAAGGATGTTTTCATTAATCAAGAACGAAAGTTAGAGGTTCGAAGGCGATCAGATACCGCCCTAGTTCTAACCATAAACGATGCCAACTAGCGATCCGCCGGCGTTATTCCCATGACCCGGCGGGCAGCTTCCGGGAAACCAAAGTCTTTGGGTTCCGGGGGAAGTATGGTTGCAAAGCTGAAACTTAAAGGAATTGACGGAAGGGCACCACCAGGAGTGGAGCCTGCGGCTTAATTTGACTCAACACGGGGAACCTCACCAGGCCCAGACACCGGAAGGATTGACAGATTGAGAGCTC
>WNGS01000065.1:125763-133263 GCA_020271785.1 Procambarus virginalis | reverse complement strand
GAGACGACCCTCTGTAGCTGGGTGAGGCGTCGAGAGAGTCCTGTGAGGCGGCTGAGGACAGCCAGGAAATGCAAAGACGACCCACTGAGGCTCGGTGCGGCGTCGAATGAGGCCTGTGAGGCGGATGAGGACAGGAGGAAAATGGAAGGACGACCCACTGTGTGGCTGGGTGAGGCGTCGATTAGTCCTGTCAGGCGGCTGAGGGCAGGCAGGAAAAGGAGAGACGACGACTTGGGGGGGTGGGGGTGGGGTGGGGGTCTGGATGGGTGGGGGTGGGGGGGGTGTTAAGGTGGGTCGCCGAAAACGGAGATTCGGCTTCAAATGGCGGGCGAGGACCGTCAGTGATCAGACACAGAGACATAACGGAGAGACGACCCTCTGTAGCTGGGTGAGGCGTCGAGAGAGTCCTGTGAGGCGGCTGAGGACAGCCAGGAAATGCAAAGACGACCCACTGAGGCTCGGTGCGGCGTCGAATGAGGCCTGTGAGGCGGATGAGGACAGGAGGAAAATGGAAGGACGACCCACTGTGTGGCTGGGTGAGGCGTCGATTAGTCCTGTCAGGCGGCTGAGGGCAGGCAGGAAAAGGAGAGACGACGACTTGGGGGGGTAGGGGGTGGGGTGGGGGTCTGGATGGGTGAGGGTGGGGGGGGTGTTAAGGTGGGTCGCCGAAAACGGAGATTCGGCTTCAAATGGCGGACGAGGACACGTCAGTGATCAGACACAGAGACATAACGGAGAGACGACCCTCTGTAGCTGGGTGAGGCGTCGAGAGAGTCCTGTGAGGCGGCTGAGGACAGCCAGGAAATGCAAAGACGACCCACTGAGGCTCGGTGCGGCGTCGAATGAGGCCTGTGAGGCGGATGAGGACAGGAGGAAAATGGAAGGACGACCCACTGTGTGGCTGGGTGAGGCGTCGATTAGTCCTGTCAGGCGGCTGAGGGCAGGCAGGAAAAGGAGAGACGACGACTTGGGGGGGTAGGGGTGGGGTGGGGGTCTGGATGGGTGAGGGTGGGGGGGGTGTTAAGGTGGGTCGCCGAAAACGGAGATTCGGCTTCAAATGGCGGGCGAGGACCGTCAGTGATCAGACACAGAGACATAACGGAGAGACGACCCTCTGTAGCTGGGTGAGGCGTCGAGAGAGTCCTGTGAGGCGGCTGAGGACAGCCAGGAAATGCAAAGACGACCCACTGAGGCTCGGTGCGGCGTCGAATGAGGCCTGTGAGGCGGATGAGGACAGGAGGAAAATGGAAGGACGACCCACTGTGTGGCTGGGTGAGGCGTCGATTAGTCCTGTCAGGCGGCTGAGGGCAGGCAGGAAAAGGAGAGACGACGACTTGGGGGGGTGGGGGTTGTGGTGGGGGTCTGGATGGGTGAGGGTGGGGGGGGTGTTAAGGTGGGTCGCCGAAAACGGAGATTCGGCTTCAAATGGCGGACGAGGACACGTCAGTGATCAGACACAGAGACATAACGGAGAGACGACCCTCTGTAGCTGGGTGAGGCGTCGAGAGAGTCCTGTGAGGCGGCTGAGGACAGCCAGGAAATGCAAAGACGACCCACTGAGGCTCGGTGCGGCGTCGAATGAGGCCTGTGAGGCGGATGAGGACAGGAGGAAAATGGAAGGACGACCCACTGTGTGGCTGGGTGAGGCGTCGATTAGTCCTGTCAGGCGGCTGAGGGCAGGCAGGAAAAGGAGAGACGACGACTTGGGGGGGTAGGGGGTGGGGTGGGGGTCTGGATGGGTGAGGGTGGGGGGGGTGTTAAGGTGGGTCGCCGAAAACGGAGATTCGGCTTCAAATGGCGGGCGAGGACACGTCAGTGATCAGACACAGAGACATAACGGAGAGACGACCCTCTGTAGCTGGGTGAGGCGTCGAGAGAGTCCTGTGAGGCGGCTGAGGACAGCCAGGAAATGCAAAGACGACCCACTGAGGCTCGGTGCGGCGTCGAATGAGGCCTGTGAGGCGGATGAGGACAGGAGGAAAATGGAAGGACGACCCACTGTGTGGCTGGGTGAGGCGTCGATTAGTCCTGTCAGGCGGCTGAGGGCAGGCAGGAAAAGGAGAGACGACGACTTGGGGGGGTGGGGGGTGTGGTGGGGGTCTGGATGGGTGAGGGTGGGGGGGGTGTTAAGGTGGGTCGCCGAAAACGGAGATTCGGCTTCAAATGGCGGGCTAGGATCCGTCAGTGATCAGACACAGAGACGTGGACTGTTAGGCGAGAGGGGCTTACTCCCGCCGTTTACCCGTTGGACCTCCTCTAGTCTCCGGCAATGCTCTGCCACAGAGAAAGCCTGGCGTGACGGCCTGCTCCTGCCCGGTGCGTGGCCGTCGCAGCAATGTTTCTCGTGTAGTATGCCAGCGTTGCCGGTGTCGTCGGAGCGGAGATCTGTGGCGAACAAAGTTACCTTACCGTGCCTTTCTCCCTGTCAGCTCGGGTCTGGTCGAACTGGGCCGGTGGTGCCGAAGTTACCACCGGAGAGCCGGCTAGAGCCGGGCCCAACGGCTATTGCGGAGTACCTTCCTCCGATGCGGGAAGAAGGTGTGTTCAGTCCCGCGGAAATCGGACGGCGGGCGCCGAATTTACCAGTGACTAGCCGGGTCCCGGAGCTAGATCAGGATTTGTCGGCTATTGCCGGGTAACCTACTTTGGATGTAGGTGCTGGCGCACTCAGCCCCGTGGAAATCGGACGGCGGGCGCCGAAGATACCAGCGGCTAGCCGGGTCCCGGAGCTAGAGCCAAGCCCAGCGGCTATTGTCGAGTAGCCGTCTTTGGTGGGAGAGCTGGCGTTTCCGGTCTCGTCGAAATCGGACGGCGGGCGCCGAAGTTAACAGCGGCTAGCCGGGCCCCGGAGCTAGAGCCGGGCCCAGGGACTAAAACCGAGCGGTGTCCTTCCGGTTGTGCGTTTGTCTTTTCAGTCTCGCGGAAATCGGACGGAGGGCGCCGAGGTTACGTTTGGCCAGCCGAGTCCAGTGGCTAGAGCCGGGCCCGGGAACTAGAGTCCCGCGTCGGCCTCCAACCCAAGTGCTCTTGTTTTCAATTTCGTCCAAATCGGTCGAGGGGTACTGAAACGGCACAACTTAACCCGGGTCCAGGCGCTAGAGCCGGGCCCGGGGACTAGAGTCCCGCGTCGGCCTCCAACCCAAGTGCTTCTGTTTTCAATTTCGTCCAAATCGGTCGAGGGGTACTGAAACGGCACAACTTAACCCGGGTCCAGGCGCTAGAGCCGGGCCCGGGGACTAGAGTCCCGCGTCGGCCTCCAACCCAAGTGCTTCTGTTTTCAATTTCGTCCAAATCGGTCGAGGGGTACTGAAACGGCAGAACTCAACCCGGGTCCAGGGGCTAGAGCCGGGCCCGGCGACTAAAGTCCCGCGTCGGCCTCCGACCCAAGCGCTTCCGTTTTCAATCTCGTCCAAATCGGACAGAGGGTACCGAAATGGCGAAACGTAACCCTGATTCCCTTGCAAGTGCCGGGCCCGGGAACTCTACTGTTTTTGAAGGCTCTCAGGCCTGGAAGGATTTTGGAGACAAGTTTGGCATTTTGGCCGAAATCGAGCTCAAGAGTGTACCTTTTTCCAGAACTGGGACATGGTACATCAGGGATTTTCGTGCTCAGCCCGCAGCAGGGAGAGAGCTGGGCGACCATTTGAACTCAATTTGCACGAAGTGACGACATCACCTTGACCCATTCGATATATATAGGGGAGACCTGGTGTTGGTGGCACCTTTCTCGTGGGTAACCTGCTATCTTAGGGGACCATGTGAGGGACACTACTGACAACTACCTGCGTCTTGGCGACATTCTGTCTCGTTGTTGCCAGAGGGAAGGAGCAAATGTTTATCATTATTTTGGTACGTTGGCTGCTTTCCCTTCCCCATTCCACGGTGCTGGTTCTCGGTTCCGGTGCGGTAGCGAACTGTTTGCCGCAGACGTTTACCGGAGTAAATGGGGAACCAGCTATATATGCCGAGGTATTTGGAGTCCGGTGTGTGAGTGACCGACCATTGCGTTCTGTTAGACATACGTAACATTAGGCGAAGGCGGCCCTCCTTGCACATGTCGTGTGGTTCCAGAGCCAGGCATCTCGGGTCCGGTGTGCGCGTGCGACCGATCTTGTTCATTTGTTAGACATACGTAACAGTGGGCGAAGACGGTCGGCGAAACTCGCGCATGTCGTGTGGTCCGAGATGCACATTAGATATAGATATAGATAAGGGGGGAGACTCGGTGGCTGGCTGACAACTAGTTACCGGCGTCTTGGCGGCATTGTGTCTCGTTGTCGCCAGAGAGAGGGAGCAAATGTTTTCCATTGTTTTGGTACGTGGGCTCCTCTCTCTTCCCCCATTCTGCTGGTTCTCGGTTCCGGTGCGGTAGCGAACTGTTTGCCGCAGACGTATACCGGAGTAAGTGGGGAACCAGCCGGTGTTTGGCCTCTCGCGGGGATGATGGATCACAGGTTCTGGGTTCTGGTGCGGTAGCGAACTGCTTCTGTTCACCTGGAGCAAAAAGTGGAATCTTTTCTGTCTGTCGCGGGGGCAAATGCCACATAGGCTGAGGTATTTGGAGTCCGGTGTGTGAGCGACCGACCATTGCGTCTTGTTAGACATACGTAACTTGCAGGCGAAGGCGGCCCTCCTCACACATGTCGTGTGGTTCCAGAGCCCAGGCACCTCGGGTCCGGTGTGCGCGTGCGACCGATCTTGTTCATTTGTTAGACATACGTAACAGTGGGCGAAGACGGTCGGCGAAACTCGCGCAGGTCGTGTGGTCCGAGATGTACATTAGGTATAGATGTAGATAAGGGGGGGGAGACTCGGTGGCTGGCTGACAACTAGTTACCGGCGTCTTGGCGGCATTGTGTCTCGTTGTCGCCAGAGAGAGGGAGCAAATGTTTTCCATTGTTTTGGTACGTGGGCTCCTCTCTCTTCCCCCATTCTGCTGGTTCTCGGTTCCGGTGCGGTAGCGAACTGTTTGCCGCAGACGTATACCGGAGTAAGTGGGGAACCAGCCGGTGTTTGGCCTCTCGCGGGGATGATGGATCACAGGTTCTGGGTTCTGGTGCGGTAGCGAACTGCTTCTGTTCACCTGGAGCAAAAAGTGGAATCTTTTCTGTCTGTCGCGGGGGCAAATGCCACATAGGCTGAGGTATTTGGAGTCCGGTGTGTGAGCGACCGACCATTGCGTCTTGTTAGACATACGTAACTTGCAGGCGAAGGCGGCCCTCCTCACACATGTCGTGTGGTTCCAGAGCCCAGGCACCTCGGGGTCCGGTGTGCGCGTGCGACCGCTCTTGTTCATTTGTTAGACATACGTAACAGTGGGCGAAGACGGTCGGCGAAACTCGCGCATGTCGTGTGCCTCGAGAATTGCCTTCAATTCCTCCCTGGAGTTGAGTGGGGCTGTTTCGGCAGCAGCTCTCTCTCTCTCCACACAACCCTCCATCATCCTTTTTCCCGCAAGAGCATGATCCCGATGCTCGATGCAAACTGAGAACCGTCACTGCACACGCTGCGGCATCTCGGGTCCGGTGCGCGAGGCGAACTTGCATTCTGCTAGACATACGTAGCATTAGGCGAGAGCGCCCGTAATCGCGTACGTCGTGTGGCTCGAGAGGCCTTCAAAGCAGCGCCTCTGTATTGTGTCACGACGATTCCTTCCGATCTCCGTGCGATCACTTCTCCAGCCTACGACTGCACATCGAGTCAGCTATCGATCGGTCTGTGTGCATGGGAACAGAGCACCAACTTTCTTCCAATTGTCATGGGAAGACTGTGAACAAAAACACTGTGGTCTCGCCTCTCTCCACCAACGAGGAGGCGACGACAAGCCACACGGCACCTCGGATGCATTTCCGATGGTTCCTTTCATATAAAAGGGGTGACGCCGAGGAAAATAAGACTCGCGTCCCTACCAAAAGCAAAAAAGACCACCACTACAACCACCTACTCACTTACTGCTCCTCCTCCTGTTTTTCCAGCTTGCTGGGTAGTAGTTATGATCGTTCGTCCACGCGGAGTAACTGCTCTCCTCCGCCTCTGTTCGTCTAACGATCGACATAACGCCATACAGCAATGGCTGTATGTAAGAGTCATATGCATAGACGTATGCATAGACGTATTTAACTTGCAAGGCAGGAATAAAACGCACGCAGAGAGGAGGAGCGAGGGGTGTGTGTGTGTGTGTCTCTCTTGTGTACTATTATATAGCAGTAGTACTGTTGAGCTACCTGGTTGATCCTGCCAGTAGTCATATGCTTGTCTCAAAGATTAAGCCATGCATGTGTAAGTACAAGCCGAGTTAAGGCGAAACCGCGAATGGCTCATTAAATCAGCTATGTTTCATTGGATCTGTAAACCCACTTACTTGGATAACTGTGGTAATTCTAGAGCTAATACATGCATCACGTCTCTGACCGCAAGGGAAGAGCGCTTTTATTAGTTCAAAACTGGTCGGGCCTCGGTCCGTTAACCCACCCGTGGTGAATCTGAATAACTTTTTGCTGAGCGCACGGTCTCCGCACCGGCGCCGCATCCTTCAAGTGTCTGCCTTATCAGCTTTCGATTGTAGGTTATGCGCCTACAATGGCTATAACGGGTAACGGGGAATCAGGGTTCGATTCCGGAGAGGGAGCCTGAGAAACGGCTACCACATCTAAGGAAGGCAGCAGGCACGCAAATTACCCACTCCCGGCACGGGGAGGTAGTGACGAAAAATAACGATGCGAGACTCATCCGAGGCCTCGCAATCGGAATGAGTACACTTTAAATCCTTTAACGAGGATCTATTGGAGGGCAAGTCTGGTGCCAGCAGCCGCGGTAATTCCAGCTCCAATAGCGTATATTAAAGTTGTTGCGGTTAAAAAGCTCGTAGTTGGATCTCAGTTCCGGACTGACGGTACACCGCCTGGTGCTTACTGTCACGCTCCGAACAGCTAACTAGCCCCGCCGGCTCGCACGGGGTGCTCTTCATCGAGTGTCCCGAGTGGCCGGCACGTTTACTTTGAAAAAATTAGAGTGCTCAGAGCAGGCTACTTTAATGGCCTGAATGTCTATGCATGGAATAATGGAATAGGACCTCGGTTCTATTTTGTTGGTTTTCGGAACCTGAGGTAATGACTAATAGGAACAGGCGGGGGCATTCGTATTGCGACGCTAGAGGTGAAATTCTTGGACCGTCGCAAGACGAACTACTGCGAAAGCATTTGCCAAGGATGTTTTCATTAATCAAGAACGAAAGTTAGAGGTTCGAAGGCGATCAGATACCGCCCTAGTTCTAACCATAAACGATGCCAACTAGCGATCCGCCGGCGTTATTCCCATGACCCGGCGGGCAGCTTCCGGGAAACCAAAGTCTTTGGGTTCCGGGGGAAGTATGGTTGCAAAGCTGAAACTTAAAGGAATTGACGGAAGGGCACCACCAGGAGTGGAGCCTGCGGCTTAATTTGACTCAACACGGGGAACCTCACCAGGCCCAGACACCGGAAGGATTGACAGATTGAGAGC
>WNGS01000065.1:115799-125654 GCA_020271785.1 Procambarus virginalis | reverse complement strand
GGATCTCCAGCAATTGGTGTCCAGTTCGCAACTTCTTCTTAGAGGGATTAGCGGCAATTCTAGCCGCACGAGATTGAGCAATAACAGGTCTGTGATGCCCTTAGATGTTCTGGGCCGCACGCGCGCTACACTGAAGAGATCAACGTGTTCTCCCCCTCCGAGAGGAGCGGGTAACCCGTTCAATCCCCTTCATGATAGGGATTGGGGCTTGCAATTGTTTCCCATGAACGAGGAATTCCCAGTAAGTGCAAGTCATCAGCTTGCGCTGATTACGTCCCTGCCCTTTGTACACACCGCCCGTCGCTACTACCGATTGAATGATTTAGTGAGGCCTTCGGACTGGCGCTCTTGGATGTTCTACCCCTCGCGTCTCGGCGCAAGGGGTTCTCGCCTCGAGCTGACGGAAAGATGTCCAAACTTGATCATTTAGAGGAAGTAAAAGTCGTAACAAGGTTTCCGTAGGTGAACCTGCGGAAGGATCATTACAGTTTGTGACGCGAGAGCTGCAACCATCGGCTCGTCGTCGTCGTCGTTCGAGTATTCTTCAATGCGAAGAAGACAAGGGTAGCCTTGGGAGCCGCACCCAAATGCCGTGGGAAAGGAGAAAGCGGATAAACGGCGGGGAGATCAACACCCACTGTGAGACGTTGACATGTCAGTCAGTCCGACCGGCGCAGGTTACAGTCCTAGCGCCGTATACTGCATTAGAGTCATCTGTTGGGGCTCGCGACACCCGTCACCGACATCTTTCTTCCTTGTCCCCGGTCGCTCAGTGGCTTCCGGCACCCACACCATAGAGAGAGAGAGAGAAAGCAGCAGGCGAAGACACTGCTGCTGCTCCTCCTCTCGTTGACAGGGCCGGCGCCTGCTACTCTGGCGGCGTCTTGTGCTGGGTTTTCCTTGACACGCTTCCCAGTGGGCCCCTCCTCTTCCTTCACTCTACTGTAAACGTAAATGTACGTGTGCGGC
This sequence comes from Procambarus virginalis, assembly GCA_020271785.1. Classification (NCBI taxonomy): domain Eukaryota; kingdom Metazoa; phylum Arthropoda; class Malacostraca; order Decapoda; family Cambaridae; genus Procambarus; species Procambarus virginalis. The sequence goes on along the minus strand of WNGS01000065.1, from coordinate 124,685 downwards.
AGAGAATGAAATGGAAGGAAAAAGAGAAAAAAAAGCACATCTGTGTCTTCTAACCCAAGTCGGGCTCTTACCAGCCCTATCAAACCCCCCATACATTACGTCCTCCTTTGATGGAGTGATTGACGGCCGACAGGCCTTAATAAAAACATATACAACTCTTAACGGTGGATCACTTGGCTCGTGGGTCGATGAAGACCGCAGCTAACTGCGTGTCGGTATGTGAATCGCAAGAATACCAGATACATCGACAAGTCGAACGCACATTGCGGCGGCAGTCCTGATATGTGTACTGTCGTCACTCCTGCGCGAGGGTCGGAATAACATCCATCGGGCGAGTAGCTGTTGAGTCTCCATATTCTGCTCTTTGGCAGGCTCAACGATGCGCTTTGTCCTGCTGGGGAACGACGCCCGCCACTGCCCCGAATGAGAAGGCAGGAGGCAAACCGGGAGTCCCCCTAATATTTGACAAACGAGCCCCTAGCACACCTCATCATGCTGTGAAGGAAAGACGCTTTTCGTCCTATTTCTGCAACAGAGGCCTGCCGCCCTTTGAATGAGAAAACACGCAAAACGTCTGCTGCTGCGGATCCGATTGTCCCACAGACGTGCAGCAAGCCGCCGCCAGTTTCCACTGGATGGCACAACAACCCAAGGGATTGGCTAGAGGACCGGGTCGGAGAGACATGCGTCGTCCAGAGATAGTGTGCCAGGGAACTTGAACGCCTGAGGAACCTCCCGCCTATCACACTATCACTCTCAACGGAACATCAGAAGGAGTAAGTATGAAGTAAAGTATAATATAAGGAAAGAATGGAGTGCGGTAGTGTTCCATACAGGGTCATTCAAGTTCCCTGGCAAAACTCTGGACGACGCATGTCTCTTCCGACCCGGTCCTCTAGCAATCCCTTGGGTTGTTGTGCATCCATGGAAACTTGCGGCGGCTTGCTGCCGTCTGTGGGACACGCTCCGCAGCAGCAGACGTTTTTGCGTGTTTTCTCATTCAAGGTCGGCAGGCCTCTGTGCAGAAATAGGACGAAAAGCGTCTTCCTTCAGCCATGATGAGGTGTGCTAGGGGCTCGTTTGTCAAATATTAGGGGGACCGCCGGTTGTGCCTCCTGCCTTCTCATTCGGGCAGTGGCGGCGTCGTTCCCCAGAGCAGGACAAAGCGCATCGTTGAGCCTGCCAAAGAGCAGAATATGGAGACTCAAAGCTACTCGCCCGATGGATGTTATTCCGACCCTCGCGCAGGAGTGACGACAGTACCATATCAGGACTGCCGCCGCAATGTGCGTTCGACTTGTCGATGTATCTGGTATTCTTGCGATTCACATACCGACACGCAGTTAGCTGCGGTCTTCATCGACCCACGAGCCAAGTGATCCACCGTTAAGAGTTGTATATGTTTTTATTAAGGCCTGTCGGCCGTCAATCACTCCATCAAAGGAGGACGTAATGTATGGGGGGTTTGATAGGGCTGGTAAGAGCCCGACTTGGGTTAGAAGACACAGATGTGCTTTTTTTTCTCTTTTTCCTTCCATTTCATTCTCTGCCGCACACTACATTTACGTTTACAGTAGAGTGAAGGAAGAGGAGGGGCCCACTCTGGGAAGCGTGTCAAGGAAAACCCAGCACAAGACGCCGCCAGAGTAGCAGGCGCCGGCCCTGTCAACGAGAGGAGGAGCAGCAGCAGTGTCTTCGCCTGCTGCTTTCTCTCTCTCTCTCTATGGTGTGGGTGCCGGAAGCCACTGAGCGACCGGGGACAAGGAAGAAAGATGTCGGTGACGGGTGTCGCGAGCCCCAACAGATGACTCTAATGCAGTATACGGCGCTAGGACTGTAACCTGCGCCGGTCGGACTGACTGACATGTCAACGTCTCACAGTGGGTGTTGATCTCCCCGCCGTTTATCCGCTTTCTCCTTTCCACGGCATTTGGGTGCGGCTCCCAAGGCTACCCTTGTCTTCTTCGCATTGAAGAATACTCGAACGACGACGACGACGAGCCGATGGTTGCAGCTCTCGCGTCACAACTGTAATGATCCTTCCGCAGGTTCACCTACGGAAACCTTGTTACGACTTTTTACTTCCTCTAAATCAAGTTTGGACATCTTTCCGTCAGCTCGAGGCGAGAACCCCTTGCGCCGAGACGCGAGGGGTAGAACATCCAAGAGCGCCAGTCCGAAGGCCTCACTAAATCATTCAATCGGTAGTAGCGACGGGCGGTGTGTACAAGGGCAGGGACGTAATCAGCGCAAGCTGATGACTTGCACTTACTGGGAATTCCTCGTTCATGGGAAACAATTGCAAGCCCCAATCCCTATCATGAAGGGGATTGAACGGGTTACCCGCTCCTCTCGGAGGGGGAGAACACGTTGATCTCTTCAGTGTAGCGCGCGTGCGGCCCAGAACATCTAAGGGCATCACAGACCTGTTATTGCTCAATCTCGTGCGGCTAGAATTGCCGCTAATCCCTCTAAGAAGAAGTTGCGAACTGGACACCAATTGCTGGAGATCCGTCGACTAGTTAATAGGCCAGAGTCTCGTTCGTTATCGGAATTAACCAGACAAATCGCTCCACCAACTAAGAACGGCCATGCACCCCACCACCCCCGAATCGAGAAAGAGCTCTCAATCTGTCAATCCTTCCGGTGTCTGGGCCTGGTGAGGTTCCCCGTGTTGAGTCAAATTAAGCCGCAGGCTCCACTCTGGTGGTGCCCTTCCGTCAATTCCTTTAAGTTTCAGCTTTGCAACCATACTTCCCCCGAACCCAAAGACTTTGGTTTCCCGGAAGCTGCCCGCCGGGTCATGGGAATAACGCCGGCGGATCGCTAGTTGGCATCGTTTATGGTTAGAACTAGGGCGGTATCTGATCGCCTTCGAACCTCTAACTTTCGTTCTTGATTAATGAAAACATCCTTGGCAAATGCTTTCGCAGTAGTTCGTCTTGCGACGGTCCAAGAATTTCACCTCTAGCGTCGCAATACGAATGCCCCCGCCTGTTCCTATTAGTCATTACCTCAGGTTCCGAAAACAACAAAATAGAACCGAGGTCCTATTCCATTATTCCATGCATAGACATTCAGGCCATTAAAGTAGCCTGCTCTGAGCACTCTAATTTTTCAAAGTAAACGTGCCGGCCACTCGGGACACTCGATGAAGAGCACCCCGTGCGAGCCGGCGGGGCTAGTTAGCTGTTCGGAGCGTGACAGTAAGCACCAGGCGGTGTACCGTCAGTCCGGAACTGAGATCCAACTACGAGCTTTTTAACCGCAACAACTTTATATACGCTATTGGAGCTGGAATTACCGCGGCTGCTGGCACCAGACTTGCCCTCCAATAGATCCTCGTTAAAGGATTTAAAGTGTACTCATTCCGATTGCGAGGCCTCGGATGAGTCTCGCATCGTTATTTTTCGTCACTACCTCCCCCGTGCCGGGAGTGGGTAATTTGCGTGCCTGCTGCCTTCCTTAGATGTGGTAGCCGTTTCTCAGGCTCCCTCTCCGGAATCGAACCCTGATTCCCCGTTACCCGTTATAGCCATTGTAGGCGCATAACCTACAATCGAAAGCTGATAAGGCAGACACTTGAAGGATGCGGCGCCGGTGCGGAGACCGTGCGCTCAGCAAAAAGTTATTCAGATTCACCACGGGTGGGTTAACGGACCGAGGCCCGACCAGTTTTGAACTAATAAAAGCGCTCTTCCCTTGCGGTCAGAGACGTGATGCATGTATTAGCTCTAGAATTACCACAGTTATCCAAGTAAGTGGGTTTACAGATCCAATGAAACATAGCTGATTTAATGAGCCATTCGCGGTTTCGCCTTAACTCGGCTTGTACTTACACATGCATGGCTTAATCTTTGAGACAAGCATATGACTACTGGCAGGATCAACCAGGTAGCTCAACAGTACTACTGCTATATAATAGTAACACAAGAGAGACACACACACACACCCCCGCTCCTCCTCTCTGCGTGCGTTTTATTCCTGCCTTGCAAGTTAAATACGTCTATGCATACGTCTATGCATATGACTCTTACATACAGCCATTGCTGTATGGCGTTATGTCGATCGTTAGACGAACAGAGGCGGAGGAGAGCAGTTACTCCGCGTGGACGAACGATCATAACTACTACCCAGCAAGCTGGAAAAACAGGAGGAGGAGCAGTAAGTGAGTAGGTGGTTGTAGTGGTGGTCTTTTTTGCTTTTGGTAGGGACGCGAGTCTTATTTTCCTCGGCGTCACCCCTTTTATATGAAAGGAACCATCGGAAATGCATCCGAGGTGCCGTGTGGCTTGTCGTCGCCTCCTCGTTGGTGGAGAGAGGCGAGACCACAGTGTTTTTGTTCACAGTCTTCCCATGACAATTGGAAGAAAGTTGGTGCTCTGTTCCCATGCACACAGACCGATCGATAGCTGACTCGATGTGCAGTCGTAGGCTGAGAAGTGATCGCACGGAGATCGGAAGGAATCGTCGTGACACAATACAGAGGCGCTGCTTTGAAGGCCTCTCGAGCCACACGACGTACGCGATTACGGGCGCTCTCGCCTAATGCTACGTATGTCTAGCAGAATGCAAGTTCGCCTCGCGCACCGGACCCGAGATGCCGCAGCGTGTGCAGTGACGGTTCTCAGTTTGCATCGAGCATCGGGATCATGCTCTTGCGGAAAAAGGATGATGGAGGGTTGTGTGGAGAGAGAGAGAGCTGCTGCCGAAACAGCCCCACTCAACTCCAGGGAGGAATTGAAGGCAATTCTCGAGGCACACGACATGCGCGAGTTTCGCCGACCGTCTTCGCCCACTGTTACGTATGTCTAACAAATGAACAAGAGCGGTCGCACGCGCACACCGGACCCCGAGGTGCCTGGGCTCTGGAACCACACGACATGTGTGAGGAGGGCCGCCTTCGCCTGCAAGTTACGTATGTCTACAAGACGCAATGGTCGGTCGCTCACACACCGGACTCCAAATACCTCAGCCTATGTGGCATTTGCCCCCGCGACAGACAGAAAAGATTCCACTTTTTGCTCCAGGTGAACAGAAGCAGTTCGCTACCGCACCAGAACCCAGAACCTGTGATCCATCATCCCCGCGAGAGGCCAAACACCGGCTGGTTCCCCACTTACTCCGGTATACGTCTGCGGCAAACAGTTCGCTACCGCACCGGAACCGAGAACCAGCAGAATGGGGGAAGAGAGAGGAGCCCACGTACCAAAACAATGGAAAACATTTGCTCCCTCTCTCTGGCGACAACGAGACACAATGCCGCCAAGACGCCGGTAACTAGTTGTCAGCCAGCCACCGAGTCTCCCCCCCCTTATCTACATCTATACCTAATGTACATCTCGGACCACACGACCTGCGCGAGTTTCGCCGACCGTCTTCGCCCACTGTTACGTATGTCTAACAAATGAACAAGATCGGTCGCACGCGCACACCGGACCCGAGGTGCCTGGGCTCTGGAACCACGACATGTGTGAGGAGGGCCGCCTTCGCCTGCAAGTTACGTATGTCTAACAAGACGCAATGGTCGGTCGCTCACACACCGGACTCCAAATACCTCAGCCTATGTGGCATTTGCCCCCGCGACAGACAGAAAAGATTCCACTTTTGCTCCAGGTGAACAGAAGCAGTTCGCTACCGCACCAGAACCCAGAACCTGTGATCCATCATCCCCGCGAGAGGCCAAACACCGGCTGGTTCCCCACTTACTCCGGTATACGTCTGCGGCAAACAGTTTCGCTACCGCACCGGAACCGAGAACCAGCAGAATGGGGGAAGAGAGAGGAGCCCACGTACCAAAACAATGGAAAACATTTGCTCCCTCTCTCTGGCGACAACGAGACACAATGCCGCCAAGACGCCGGTAACTAGTTGTCAGCCAGCCACCGAGTCTCCCCCCTTATCTATATCTATATCTAATGTGCATCTCGGACCACACGACATGCGCGAGTTTCGCCGACCGTCTTCGCCCACTGTTACGTATGTCTAACAAATGAACAAGATCGGTCGCACGCGCACACCGGACCCGAGATGCCTGGCTCTGGAACCACACGACATGTGCAAGGAGGCCGCCTTCGCCTAATGTTACGTATGTCTAACAGAACGCAATGGTCGGTCACTCACACACCGGACTCCAAATACCTCGGCATATATAGCTGGTTCCCCATTTACTCCGGTAAACGTCTGCGGCAAACAGTTCGCTACCGCACCGGAACCGAGAACCAGCACCGTGGAATGGGGAAGGGAAAGCAGCCAACGTACCAAAATAATGATAAACATTTGCTCCTTCCCTCTGGCAACACGAGACAGAATGTCGCCAAGACGCAGGTAGTTGTCAGTAGTGTCCCTCACATGGTCCCCTAAGATAGCAGGTTACCCACGAGAAAGGTGCCACCAACACCAGGTCTCCCCTATATATATCGAATGGGTCAAGGTGATGTCGTCACTTCGTGCAAATTGAGTTCAAATGGTCGCCCAGCTCTCTCCCTGCTGCGGGCTGAGCACGAAAATCCCTGATGTACCATGTCCCAGTTCTGGAAAAAGGTACACTCTTGAGCTCGATTTCGGCCAAAATGCCAACTTGTCTCCAAAATCCTTCCAGGCCTGAGAGCCTTCAAAACAGTAGAGTTCCCGGCCCGGCACTTGCAAGGGAATCAGGGTTACGTTTCGCCATTTCGGTACCCTCTGTCCGATTTGGACGAGATTGAAAACGGAAGCGCTTGGGTCGGAGGCCGACGCGGGACTTTAGTCGCCGGGCCCGGCTCTAGCCCCTGGACCCGGGTTGAGTTCTGCCGTTTCAGTACCCCTCGACCGATTTGGACGAAATTGAAAACAGAAGCACTTGGGTTGGAGGCCGACGCGGGACTCTAGTCCCCGGGCCCGGCTCTAGCGCCTGGACCCGGGTAAGTTGTGCCGTTTCAGTACCCCTCGACCGATTTGGACGAAATTGAAAACAGAAGCACTTGGGTTGGAGGCCGACGCGGGACTCTAGTCCCCGGGCCCGGCTCTAGCGCCTGGACCCGGGTTAAGTTGTGCCGTTTCAGTACCCCTCGACCGATTTGGACGAAATTGAAAAAAGAGCACTTGGGTTGGAGGCCGACGCGGGACTCTAGTTCCCGGGCCCGGCTCTAGCCACTGGACTCGGCTGGCCAACGTAACCTCGGCGCCCTCCGTCCGATTTCCGCGAGACTGAAAAGACAACGCACAACCGGAGGACACCGCTCGGTTTTAGTCCCTGGGCCCGGCTCTAGCTCCGGGGCCCGGCTAGCCGCTGTTAACTTCGGCGCCCGCCGTCCGATTTCGACGAGACCGGAAACGCCAGCTCTCCCACCAAAGACGGCTACTCGACAATAGCCGCTGGGCTTGGCTCTAGCTCCGGGACCCGGCTAGCCGCTGGTATCTTCGGCGCCCGCCGTCCGATTTCCACGGGGCTGAGTGCGCCAGCACCTACATCCAAAGTAGGTTACCCGGCAATAGCCGACAAATCCTGATCTAGCTCCGGGACCCGGCTATCACTGGTAAATTCGGCGCCCGCCGTCCGATTTCCGCGGGACTGAACACTTCTCCCGCATCGGAGGAAGGTACTCCGCAATAGCCGTTGGGCCGGCTCTAGCCGGCTCTCCGGTGGTAACTTCGGCACCACCGGCCCAGTTCGACCAGACCCGAGCTGACAGGGAGAAAGGCACGGTAAGGTAACTTTGTTCGCCACAGATCTCCGCTCCGACGACACCGGCAACGCTGGCATACTACACGAGAAACATTGCTGCGACGGCCACGCACCGGGCAGGAGCAGGCCGTCACGCCAGGCTTTCTCTGTGGCAGAGCATTGCCGGAGACTAGAGGAGGTCCAACGGGTAAACGGGGGAGTAAGCCCCTCTCGCCTAACAGTCCACGTCTCTGTGTCTGATCACTGACGGATCCTAGCCCGCCATTTGGAAGCCGATCTCCGTTTTCGGCGNGTCCGCCATTTGAAGCCGAATCTCCGTTTTCGGCGACCCACCTTAACACCCCCCCCCACCTTCACCCATCCAGACCCCCACCCCCACCCCCTACCCCCCCAAGTCCCAAGTCGTCGTCTCTCTCTTTCCTGCCTGCCCTCAGCCGCCTGACAGGACTAATCGACGCCTCACCCAGCCACACAGTGGGTCGTCCTTCCATTTTCCTCCTGTCCTCATCCGCCTCACAGGCCTCATTCGACGCCGCACCGAGCCTCAGTGGGTCGTCTTTGCATTTCCTGGCTGTCCTCAGCCGCCTCACAGGACTCTCTCGACGCCTCACCCAGCTACAGAGGGTCGTCTCTCCGTTATGTCTCTGTGTCTGATCACTGACGGATCCTAGCCCGCCTTTTGAAGCCGAATCTCCGTTTTCGGCGACCCACCTTAACACCCCCCCCACCCTCACCCATCCAGACCCCCACCCCACCCCCCACCCCCCCAAGTCGTCGTCTCTCCTTTTCCTGCCTGCCCTCAGCCGCCTGACAGGACTAATCGACGCCTCACCCAGCCACACAGTGGGTCGTCCTTCCATTTTCCTCCTGTCCTCATCCGCCTCACAGGCCTCATTCGACGCCGCACCGAGCCTCAGTGGGTCGTCTTTGCATTTCCTGGCTGTCCTCAGCCGCCTCACAGGACTCTCTCGACGCCTCACCCAGCTACAGAGGGTCGTCTCTCCGTTATGTCTCTGTGTCTGATCACTGACGTGTCCTCGTCCGCCATTTGAAGCCGAATCTCCGTTTTCGGCGACCCACCTTAACACCCCCCCCACCCTCACCCATCCAGACCCCCACCCCACCCCCTACCCCCCCAAGTCGTCGTCTCTCCTTTTCCTGCCTGCCCTCAGCCGCCTGACAGGACTAATCGACGCCTCACCCAGCCACACAGTGGGTCG
>WNGS01000065.1:54272-79000 GCA_020271785.1 Procambarus virginalis | reverse complement strand
CGGTGTCTGGGCCTGGTGAGGTTCCCCGTGTTGAGTCAAATTAAGCCGCAGGCTCCACTCCTGGTGGTGCCCTTCCGTCAATTCCTTTAAGTTTCAGCTTTGCAACCATACTTCCCCCGGAACCCAAAGACTTTGGTTTCCCGGAAGCTGCCCGCCGGGTCATGGGAATAACGCCGGCGGATCGCTAGTTGGCATCGTTTATGGTTAGAACTAGGGCGGTATCTGATCGCCTTCGAACCTCTAACTTTCGTTCTTGATTAATGAAAACATCCTTGGCAAATGCTTTCGCAGTAGTTCGTCTTGCGACGGTCCAAGAATTTCACCTCTAGCGTCGCAATACGAATGCCCCCGCCTGTTCCTATTAGTCATTACCTCAGGTTCCGAAAACCAACAAAATAGAACCGAGGTCCTATTCCATTATTCCATGCATAGACATTCAGGCCATTAAAGTAGCCTGCTCTGAGCACTCTAATTTTTTCAAAGTAAACGTGCCGGCCACTCGGGACACTCGATGAAGAGCACCCCGTGCGAGCCGGCGGGGCTAGTTAGCTGTTCGGAGCGTGACAGTAAGCACCAGGCGGTGTACCGTCAGTCCGGAACTGAGATCCAACTACGAGCTTTTTAACCGCAACAACTTTAATATACGCTATTGGAGCTGGAATTACCGCGGCTGCTGGCACCAGACTTGCCCTCCAATAGATCCTCGTTAAAGGATTTAAAGTGTACTCATTCCGATTGCGAGGCCTCGGATGAGTCTCGCATCGTTATTTTTCGTCACTACCTCCCCGTGCCGGGAGTGGGTAATTTGCGTGCCTGCTGCCTTCCTTAGATGTGGTAGCCGTTTCTCAGGCTCCCTCTCCGGAATCGAACCCTGATTCCCCGTTACCCGTTATAGCCATTGTAGGCGCATAACCTACAATCGAAAGCTGATAAGGCAGACACTTGAAGGATGCGGCGCCGGTGCGGAGACCGTGCGCTCAGCAAAAAGTTATTCAGATTCACCACGGGTGGGTTAACGGACCGAGGCCCGACCAGTTTTGAACTAATAAAAGCGCTCTTCCCTTGCGGTCAGAGACGTGATGCATGTATTAGCTCTAGAATTACCACAGTTATCCAAGTAAGTGGGTTTACAGATCCAATGAAACATAGCTGATTTAATGAGCCATTCGCGGTTTCGCCTTAACTCGGCTTGTACTTACACATGCATGGCTTAATCTTTGAGACAAGCATATGACTACTGGCAGGATCAACCAGGTAGCTCAACAGTACTACTGCTATATAATAGTACACAAGAGAGACACACACACACACACACCCCTCGCTCCTCCTCTCTGCGTGCGTTTTATTCCTGCCTTGCAAGTTAAATACGTCTATGCATACGTCTATGCATATGACTCTTACATACAGCCATTGCTGTATGGCGTTATGTCGATCGTTAGACGAACAGAGGCGGAGGAGAGCAGTTACTCCGCGTGGACGAACGATCATAACTACTACCCAGCAAGCTGGAAAAACAGGAGGAGGAGCAGTAAGTGAGTAGGTGGTAGTAGTGGTGGTCTTTTTTGCTTTTGGTAGGGACGCGAGTCTTATTTTCCTCGGCGTCACCCCTTTTATATGAAAGGAACCATCGGAAATGCATCCGAGGTGCCGTGTGGCTTGTCGTCGCCTCCTCGTTGGTGGAGAGAGGCGAGACCACAGTGTTTTTGTTCACAGTCTTCCCATGACAATTGGAAGAAAGTTGGTGCTCTGTTCCCATGCACACAGACCGATCGATAGCTGACTCGATGTGCAGTCGTAGGCTGGAGAAGTGATCGCACGGAGATCGGAAGGAATCGTCGTGACACAATACAGAGGCGCTGCTTTGAAGGCCTCTCGAGCCACACGACGTACGCGATTACGGGCGCTCTCGCCTAATGCTACGTATGTCTAGCAGAATGCAAGTTCGCCTCGCGCACCGGACCCGAGATGCCGCAGCGTGTGCAGTGACGGTTCTCAGTTTGCATCGAGCATCGGGATCATGCTCTTGCGGGAAAAAGGATGATGGAGGGTTGTGTGGAGAGAGAGAGAGCTGCTGCCGAAACAGCCCCACTCAACTCCAGGGAGGAATTGAAGGCAATTCTCGAGGCACACGACATGCGCGAGTTTCGCCGACCGTCTTCGCCCACTGTTACGTATGTCTAACAAATGAACAAGAGCGGTCGCACGCGCACACCGGACCCCGAGGTGCCTGGGCTCTGGAACCACACGACATGTGTGAGGAGGGCCGCCTTCGCCTGCAAGTTACGTATGTCTAACAAGACGCAATGGTCGGTCGCTCACACACCGGACTCCAAATACCTCAGCCTATGTGGCATTTGCCCCCGCGACAGACAGAAAAGATTCCACTTTTTGCTCCAGGTGAACAGAAGCAGTTCGCTACCGCACCAGAACCCAGAACCTGTGATCCATCATCCCCGCGAGAGGCCAAACACCGGCTGGTTCCCCACTTACTCCGGTATACGTCTGCGGCAAACAGTTCGCTACCGCACCGGAACCGAGAACCAGCAGAATGGGGGAAGAGAGAGGAGCCCACGTACCAAAACAATGGAAAACATTTGCTCCCTCTCTCTGGCGACAACGAGACACAATGCCGCCAAGACGCCGGTAACTAGTTGTCAGCCAGCCACCGAGTCTCCCCCCCCTTATCTACATCTATACCTAATGTACATCTCGGACCACACGACCTGCGCGAGTTTCGCCGACCGTCTTCGCCCACTGTTACGTATGTCTAACAAATGAACAAGATCGGTCGCACGCGCACACCGGACCCGAGGTGCCTGGGCTCTGGAACCACACGACATGTGTGAGGAGGGCCGCCTTCGCCTGCAAGTTACGTATGTCTAACAAGACGCAATGGTCGGTCGCTCACACACCGGACTCCAAATACCTCAGCCTATGTGGCATTTGCCCCCGCGACAGACAGAAAAGATTCCACTTTTTGCTCCAGGTGAACAGAAGCAGTTCGCTACCGCACCAGAACCCAGAACCTGTGATCCATCATCCCCGCGAGAGGCCAAACACCGGCTGGTTCCCCACTTACTCCGGTATACGTCTGCGGCAAACAGTTCGCTACCGCACCGGAACCGAGAACCAGCAGAATGGGGGAAGAGAGAGGAGCCCACGTACCAAAACAATGGAAAACATTTGCTCCCTCTCTCTGGCGACAACGAGACACAATGCCGCCAAGACGCCGGTAACTAGTTGTCAGCCAGCCACCGAGTCTCCCCCCTTATCTATATCTATATCTAATGTGCATCTCGGACCACACGACATGCGCGAGTTTCGCCGACCGTCTTCGCCCACTGTTACGTATGTCTAACAAATGAACAAGATCGGTCGCACGCGCACACCGGACCCGAGATGCCTGGCTCTGGAACCACACGACATGTGCAAGGAGGGCCGCCTTCGCCTAATGTTACGTATGTCTAACAGAACGCAATGGTCGGTCACTCACACACCGGACTCCAAATACCTCGGCATATATAGCTGGTTCCCCATTTACTCCGGTAAACGTCTGCGGCAAACAGTTCGCTACCGCACCGGAACCGAGAACCAGCACCGTGGAATGGGGAAGGGAAAGCAGCCAACGTACCAAAATAATGATAAACATTTGCTCCTTCCCTCTGGCAACAACGAGACAGAATGTCGCCAAGACGCAGGTAGTTGTCAGTAGTGTCCCTCACATGGTCCCCTAAGATAGCAGGTTACCCACGAGAAAGGTGCCACCAACACCAGGTCTCCCCTATATATATCGAATGGGTCAAGGTGATGTCGTCACTTCGTGCAAATTGAGTTCAAATGGTCGCCCAGCTCTCTCCCTGCTGCGGGCTGAGCACGAAAATCCCTGATGTACCATGTCCCAGTTCTGGAAAAAGGTACACTCTTGAGCTCGATTTCGGCCAAAATGCCAAACTTGTCTCCAAAATCCTTCCAGGCCTGAGAGCCTTCAAAAACAGTAGAGTTCCCGGGCCCGGCACTTGCAAGGGAATCAGGGTTACGTTTCGCCATTTCGGTACCCTCTGTCCGATTTGGACGAGATTGAAAACGGAAGCGCTTGGGTCGGAGGCCGACGCGGGACTTTAGTCGCCGGGCCCGGCTCTAGCCCCTGGACCCGGGTTGAGTTCTGCCGTTTCAGTACCCCTCGACCGATTTGGACGAAATTGAAAACAGAAGCACTTGGGTTGGAGGCCGACGCGGGACTCTAGTCCCCGGGCCCGGCTCTAGCGCCTGGACCCGGGTTAAGTTGTGCCGTTTCAGTACCCCTCGACCGATTTGGACGAAATTGAAAACAGAAGCACTTGGGTTGGAGGCCGACGCGGGACTCTAGTCCCCGGGCCCGGCTCTAGCGCCTGGACCCGGGTTAAGTTGTGCCGTTTCAGTACCCCTCGACCGATTTGGACGAAATTGAAAACAAGAGCACTTGGGTTGGAGGCCGACGCGGGACTCTAGTTCCCGGGCCCGGCTCTAGCCACTGGACTCGGCTGGCCAAACGTAACCTCGGCGCCCTCCGTCCGATTTCCGCGAGACTGAAAAGACAAACGCACAACCGGAAGGACACCGCTCGGTTTTAGTCCCTGGGCCCGGCTCTAGCTCCGGGGCCCGGCTAGCCGCTGTTAACTTCGGCGCCCGCCGTCCGATTTCGACGAGACCGGAAACGCCAGCTCTCCCACCAAAGACGGCTACTCGACAATAGCCGCTGGGCTTGGCTCTAGCTCCGGGACCCGGCTAGCCGCTGGTATCTTCGGCGCCCGCCGTCCGATTTCCACGGGGCTGAGTGCGCCAGCACCTACATCCAAAGTAGGTTACCCGGCAATAGCCGACAAATCCTGATCTAGCTCCGGGACCCGGCTAGTCACTGGTAAATTCGGCGCCCGCCGTCCGATTTCCGCGGGACTGAACACACCTTCTTCCCGCATCGGAGGAAGGTACTCCGCAATAGCCGTTGGGCCCGGCTCTAGCCGGCTCTCCGGTGGTAACTTCGGCACCACCGGCCCAGTTCGACCAGACCCGAGCTGACAGGGAGAAAGGCACGGTAAGGTAACTTTGTTCGCCACAGATCTCCGCTCCGACGACACCGGCAACGCTGGCATACTACACGAGAAACATTGCTGCGACGGCCACGCACCGGGCAGGAGCAGGCCGTCACGCCAGGCTTTCTCTGTGGCAGAGCATTGCCGGAGACTAGAGGAGGTCCAACGGGTAAACGGCGGGAGTAAGCCCCTCTCGCCTAACAGTCCACGTCTCTGTGTCTGATCACTGACGGATCCTAGCCCGCCATTTGAAGCCGAATCTCCGTTTTCGGCGACCCACCTTAACACCCCCCCCACCCTCACCCACCCAGACACCCACCCACCCCCTACCCCCCCAAGTCGTCGTCTCTCCTTTTCCTGCCTGCCCTCAGCCGCCTGACAGGACTAATCGACGCCTCACCCAGCCACACAGTGGGTCGTCCTTCCATTTTCCTCCTGTCCTCATCCGCCTCACAGGCCTCATTCGACGCCGCACCGAGCCTCAGTGGGTCGTCTTTGCATTTCCTGGCTGTCCTCAGCCGCCTCACAGGACTCTCTCGACGCCTCACCCAGCTACAGAGGGTCGTCTCTCCGTTATGTCTCTGTGTCTGATCACTGACGTGTCCTCGTCCGCCATTTGAAGCCGAATCTCCGTTTTCGGCGACCCACCTTAACACCCCCCCCACCCTCACCCATCCAGACCCCCACCCCACCCCCCACCCCCCCAAGTCGTCGTCTCTCCTTTTCCTGCCTGCCCTCAGCCGCCTGACAGGACTAATCGACGCCTCACCCAGCCACACAGTGGGTCGTCCTTCCATTTTCCTCCTGTCCTCATCCGCCTCACAGGCCTCATTCGACGCCGCACCGAGCCTCAGTGGGTCGTCTTTGCATTTCCTGGCTGTCCTCAGCCGCCTCACAGGACTCTCTCGACGCCTCACCCAGCTACAGAGGGTCGTCTCTCCGTTATGTCTCTGTGTCTGATCACTGACGTGTCCTCGTCCGCCATTTGAAGCCGAATCTCCGTTTTCGGCGACCCACCTTAACACCCCCCCCACCCTCACCCATCCAGACCCCCACCCCACCCCCCACCCCCCCAAGTCGTCGTCTCTCCTTTTCCTGCCTGCCCTCAGCCGCCTGACAGGACTAATCGACGCCTCACCCAGCCACACAGTGGGTCGTCCTTCCATTTTCCTCCTGTCCTCATCCGCCTCACAGGCCTCATTCGACGCCGCACCGAGCCTCAGTGGGTCGTCTTTGCATTTCCTGGCTGTCCTCAGCCGCCTCACAGGACTCTCTCGACGCCTCACCCAGCTACAGAGGGTCGTCTCTCCGTTATGTCTCTGTGTCTGATCACTGACGGTCCTAGCCCGCCTTTTGAAGCCGAATCTCCGTTTTCGGCGACCCACCTTAACACCCCCCCCACCCTCACCCATCCAGACCCCCACCACACCCCCCACCCCCCCAAGTCGTCGTCTCTCCTTTTCCTGCCTGCCCTCAGCCGCCTGACAGGACTAATCGACGCCTCACCCAGCCACACAGTGGGTCGTCCTTCCATTTTCCTCCTGTCCTCATCCGCCTCACAGGCCTCATTCGACGCCGCACCGAGCCTCAGTGGGTCGTCTTTGCATTTCCTGGCTGTCCTCAGCCGCCTCACAGGACTCTCTCGACGCCTCACCCAGCTACAGAGGGTCGTCTCTCCGTTATGTCTCTGTGTCTGATCACTGACGTGTCCTCGTCCGCCATTTGAAGCCGAATCTCCGTTTTCGGCGACCCACCTTAACACCCCCCCCACCCTCACCCATCCAGACCCCCACCCCACCCCCCACCCCCCCAAGTCGTCGTCTCTCCTTTTCCTGCCTGCCCTCAGCCGCCTGACAGGACTAATCGACGCCTCACCCAGCCACACAGTGGGTCGTCCTTCCATTTTCCTCCTGTCCTCATCCGCCTCACAGGCCTCATTCGACGCCGCACCGAGCCTCAGTGGGTCGTCTTTGCATTTCCTGGCTGTCCTCAGCCGCCTCACAGGACTCTCTCGACGCCTCACCCAGCTACAGAGGGTCGTCTCTCCGTTATGTCTCTGTGTCTGATCACTGACGTGTCCTCGCCCGCCATTTGAAGCCGAATCTCCGTTTTCGGCGACCCACCTTAACACCCCCCCCACCCTCACCCATCCAGACCCCCACCACACCCCCCACCCCCCCAAGTCGTCGTCTCTCCTTTTCCTGCCTGCCCTCAGCCGCCTGACAGGACTAATCGACGCCTCACCCAGCCACACAGTGGGTCGTCCTTCCATTTTCCTCCTGTCCTCATCCGCCTCACAGGCCTCATTCGACGCCGCACCGAGCCTCAGTGGGTCGTCTTTGCATTTCCTGGCTGTCCTCAGCCGCCTCACAGGACTCTCTCGACGCCTCACCCAGCTACAGAGGGTCGTCTCTCCGTTATGTCTCTGTGTCTGATCACTGACGTGTCCTCGTCCGCCATTTGAAGCCGAATCTCCGTTTTCGGCGACCCACCTTAACACCCCCCCCACCCTCACCCATCCAGACCCCCACCCCACCCCCTACCCCCCCAAGTCGTCGTCTCTCCTTTTCCTGCCTGCCCTCAGCCGCCTGACAGGACTAATCGACGCCTCACCCAGCCACACAGTGGGTCGTCCTTCCATTTTCCTCCTGTCCTCATCCGCCTCACAGGCCTCATTCGACGCCGCACCGAGCCTCAGTGGGTCGTCTTTGCATTTCCTGGCTGTCCTCAGCCGCCTCACAGGACTCTCTCGACGCCTCACCCAGCTACAGAGGGTCGTCTCTCCGTTATGTCTCTGTGTCTGATCACTGACGTGTCCTCGTCCGCCATTTGAAGCCGAATCTCCGTTTTCGGCGACCCACCTTAACACCCCCCCCACCCTCACCCATCCAGACCCCCACCACACCCCCCACCCCCCCAAGTCGTCGTCTCTCCTTTTCCTGCCTGCCCTCAGCCGCCTGACAGGACTAATCGACGCCTCACCCAGCCACACAGTGGGTCGTCCTTCCATTTTCCTCCTGTCCTCATCCGCCTCACAGGCCTCATTCGACGCCGCACCGAGCCTCAGTGGGTCGTCTTTGCATTTCCTGGCTGTCCTCAGCCGCCTCACAGGACTCTCTCGACGCCTCACCCAGCTACAGAGGGTCGTCTCTCCGTTATGTCTCTGTGTCTGATCACTGACGTGTCCTCGTCCGCCATTTGAAGCCGAATCTCCGTTTTCGGCGACCCACCTTAACACCCCCCCCACCCTCACCCATCCAGACCCCCACCCCACCCCCCACCCCCCCAAGTCGTCGTCTCTCCTTTTCCTGCCTGCCCTCAGCCGCCTGACAGGACTAATCGACGCCTCACCCAGCCACACAGTGGGTCGTCCTTCCATTTTCCTCCTGTCCTCATCCGCCTCACAGGCCTCATTCGACGCCGCACCGAGCCTCAGTGGGTCGTCTTTGCATTTCCTGGCTGTCCTCAGCCGCCTCACAGGACTCTCTCGACGCCTCACCCAGCTACAGAGGGTCGTCTCTCCGTTATGTCTCTGTGTCTGATCACTGACGTGTCCTCGTCCGCCATTTGAAGCCGAATCTCCGTTTTCGGCGACCCACCTTAACACCCCCCCCACCCTCACCCATCCAGACCCCCACCCCACCCCCCCCCCCCAAGTCGTCGTCTCTCCTTTTCCTGCCTGCCCTCAGCCGCCTGACAGGACTAATCGACGCCTCACCCAGCCACACAGTGGGTCGTCCTTCCATTTTCCTCCTGTCCTCATCCGCCTCACAGGCCTCATTCGACGCCGCACCGAGCCTCAGTGGGTCGTCTTTGCATTTCCTGGCTGTCCTCAGCCGCCTCACAGGACTCTCTCGACGCCTCACCCAGCTACAGAGGGTCGTCTCTCCGTTATGTCTCTGTGTCTGATAACTGACGTGTCCTCGTCCGCCATTTGAAGCCGAATCTCCGTTTTCGGCGACCCACCTTAACACCCCCCCCACCCTCACCCATCCAGACCCCCACCACACCCCCACCCCCCCAAGTCGTCGTCTCTCCTTTTCCTGCCTGCCCTCAGCCGCCTGACAGGACTAATCGACGCCTCACCCAGCCACACAGTGGGTCGTCCTTCCATTTTCCTCCTGTCCTCATCCGCCTCACAGGCCTCATTCGACGCCGCACCGAGCCTCAGTGGGTCGTCTTTGCATTTCCTGGCTGTCCTCAGCCGCCTCACAGGACTCTCTCGACGCCTCACCCAGCTACAGAGGGTCGTCTCTCCGTTATGTCTCTGTGTCTGATCACTGACGTGTCCTCGTCCGCCATTTGAAGCCGAATCTCCGTTTTCGGCGACCCACCTTAACACCCCCCCCACCCTCACCCATCCAGACCCCCCACCACACCCCCCACCCCCCAAGTCGTCGTCTCTCCTTTTCCTGCCTGCCCTCAGCCGCCTGACAGGACTAATCGACGCCTCACCCAGCCACACAGTGGGTCGTCCTTCCATTTTCCTCCTGTCCTCATCGCCTCACAGGCCTCATTCGACGCCGCACCGAGCCTCAGTGGGTCGTCTTTGCATTTCCTGGCTGTCCTCAGCCGCCTCACAGGACTCTCTCGCGACGCCTCACCCAGCTACAGAGGGTCGTCTCTCGTGGTGTCTGATCACTGACGTGTCCTCGTCCGCCATTTGAAGCCGAATCTCCGTTTTCGGCGACCCACCTTAACACCCCCCCCCCCCTCCCCATCCAGACCCCCACCACACACCCCCACCCCCCCAAGTCGTCGTCTCTCCTTTTCCTGCCTGCCCTCAGCCGCCTGACAGGACTAATCGACGCCTCACCCAGCCACACAGTGGGTCGTCCTTCCATTTTCCTCCTGTCCTCATCCGCCTCACAGGCCTCATTCGACGCCGCACCGAGCCTCAGTGGGTCGTCTTTGCATTTCCTGGCTGTCCTCAGCCGCCTCACAGGACTCTCTCGACGCCTCACCCAGCTACAGAGGGTCGTCTCTCCGTTATGTCTCTGTGTCTGATCACTGACGTGTCCTCGCCCGCCATTTGAAGCCGAATCTCCGTTTTCGGCGACCCACCTTAACACCCCCCCCCCCCCCTCACCCATCCAGACCCCCCCCACCCCACCACCCCCCCACCCCCCCAAGTCGTCGTCTCTCCTTTTCCTGCCTGCCCTCAGCCGCCTGACAGGACTAATCGACGCCTCACCCAGCCACACAGTGGGTCGTCCTTCCATTTTCCTCCTGTCCTCATCCGCCTCACAGGCCTCATTCGACGCCGCACCGAGCCTCAGTGGGTCGTCTTTGCATTTCCTGGCTGTCCTCAGCCGCCTCACAGGACTCTCTCGACGCCTCACCCAGCTACAGAGGGTCGTCTCTCCGTTATGTCTCTGTGTCTGATCACTGACGTGTCCTCGCCCGCCATTTGAAGCCGAATCTCCGTTTTCGGCGACCCACCTTAACACCCCCCCCCACCCTCACCCATCCAGACCCCCCCCACACCCCCCACCCCCCCAAGTCGTCGTCTCTCCTTTTCCTGCCTGCCCTCAGCCGCCTGACAGGACTAATCGACGCCTCACCCAGCCACACAGTGGGTCGTCCTTCCATTTTCCTCCTGTCCTCATCCGCCTCACAGGCCTCATTCGACGCCGCACCGAGCCTCAGTGGGTCGTCTTTGCATTTCCTGGCTGTCCTCAGCCGCCTCACAGGACTCTCTCGACGCCTCACCCAGCTACAGAGGGTCGTCTCTCCGTTATGTCTCTGTGTCTGATCACTGACGTGTCCTCGCCCGCCATTTGAAGCCGAATCTCCGTTTTCGGCGACCCACCTTAACACCCCCCCCACCCTCACCCATCCAGACCCCCCCCACACCCCCCACCCCCCCAAGTCGTCGTCTCTCTCCTTTTCCTGCCTGCCCTCAGCCGCCTGACAGGACTAATCGACGCCTCACCCAGCCACACAGTGGGTCGTCCTTCCATTTTCCTCCTGTCCTCATCCGCCTCACAGGCCTCATTCGACGCCGCACCGAGCCTCAGTGGGTCGTCTTTGCATTTCCTGGCTGTCCTCAGCCGCCTCACAGGACTCTCTCGACGCCTCACCCAGCTACAGAGGGTCGTCTCTCCGTTATGTCTCTGTGTCTGATCACTGACGTGTCCTCGCCCGCCATTTGAAGCCGAATCTCCGTTTTCGGCGACCCACCTTAACACCCCCCCCCCACCCTCACCCATCCAGACCCCCACCACACCCCCCCACCCCCCCAAGTCGTCGTCTCTCCTTTTCCTGCCTGCCCTCAGCCGCCTGACAGGACTAATCGACGCCTCACCCAGCCACACAGTGGGTCGTCCTTCCATTTTCCTCCTGTCCTCATCCGCCTCACAGGCCTCATTCGACGCCGCACCGAGCCTCAGTGGGTCGTCTTTGCATTTCCTGGCTGTCCTCAGCCGCCTCACAGGACTCTCTCGACGCCTCACCCAGCTACAGAGGGTCGTCTCTCCGTTATGTCTCTGTGTCTGATCACTGACGTGTCCTCGTCCGCCATTTGAAGCCGAATCTCCGTTTTCGGCGACCCACCTTAACACCCCCCCACCCTCACCCTCCAGACCCCCCCCCACCACCCCCCCCCCCACCCCCCCAAGTCGTCGTCTCTCCTTTTCCTGCCTGCCCTCAGCCGCCTGACAGGACTAATCGACGCCTCACCCAGCCACACAGTGGGTCGTCCTTCCATTTTCCTCCTGTCCTCATCCGCCTCACAGGCCTCATTCGACGCCGCACCGAGCCTCAGTGGGTCGTCTTTGCATTTCCTGGCTGTCCTCAGCCGCCTCACAGGACTCTCTCGACGCCTCACCCAGCTACAGAGGGTCGTCTCTCCGTTATGTCTCTGTGTCTGATCACTGACGTGTCCTCGTCCGCCATTTGAAGCCGAATCTCCGTTTTCGGCGACCCACCTTAACCCCCCCCCCACCCTCACCCATCCAGACCCCCACCACACCCCCCACCCCCCCAAGTCGTCGTCTCTCCTTTTCCTGCCTGCCCTCAGCCGCCTGACAGGACTAATCGACGCCTCACCCAGCCACACAGTGGGTCGTCCTTCCATTTTCCTCCTGTCCTCATCCGCCTCACAGGCCTCATTCGACGCCGCACCGAGCCTCAGTGGGTCGTCTTTGCATTTCCTGGCTGTCCTCAGCCGCCTCACAGGACTCTCTCGACGCCTCACCCAGCTACAGAGGGTCGTCTCTCCGTTATGTCTCTGTGTCTGATCACTGACGTGTCCTCGTCCGCCATTTGAAGCCGAATCTCCGTTTTCGGCGACCCACCTTAACACCCCCCCCCACCCTCACCCATCCAGACCCCCACACCCCCCACCCACCCCCCCCCCAAGTCGTCGTCTCTCCTTTTCCTGCCTGCCCTCAGCCGCCTGACAGGACTAATCGACGCCTCACCCAGCCACACAGTGGGTCGTCCTTCCATTTTCCTCCTGTCCTCATCCGCCTCACAGGCCTCATTCGACGCCGCACCGAGCCTCAGTGGGTCGTCTTTGCATTTCCTGGCTGTCCTCAGCCGCCTCACAGGACTCTCTCGACGCCTCACCCAGCTACAGAGGGTCGTCTCTCCGTTATGTCTCTGTGTCTGATCACTGACGTGTCCTCGCCCGCCATTTGAAGCCGAATCTCCGTTTTCGGCGACCCACCTTAACACCCCCCCCCCCCCCCCACCTCACCCATCCAGACCACCCCCACACCCCCCACCCCCCCCCAAGTCGTCGTCTCTCCTTTTCCTGCCTGCCCTCAGCCGCCTGACAGGACTAATCGACGCCTCACCCAGCCACACAGTGGGTCGTCCTTCCATTTTCCTCCTGTCCTCATCCGCCTCACAGGCCTCATTCGACGCCGCACCGAGCCTCAGTGGGTCGTCTTTGCATTTCCTGGCTGTCCTCAGCCGCCTCACAGGACTCTCTCGACGCCTCACCCCAGCTACAGAGGGTCGTCTCTCCGTTATGTCTCTGTGTCTGATCACTGACGTGTCCTCGTCCCGCCATTTGAAGCCGAATCTCCGTTTTCGGCGACCCACCTTAACACCCCCCCCACCCTCACCCATCCAGACCCCCACCCCACCCCCCCCCCCCCCAAGTCGTCGTCTCTCCTTTTCCTGCCTGCCCTCAGCCGCCTGACAGGACTAATCGACGCCTCACCCAGCCACACAGTGGGTCGTCCTTCCATTTTCCTCCTGTCCTCATCCGCCTCACAGGCCTCATTCGACGCCGCACCGAGCCTCAGTGGGTCGTCTTTGCATTTCCTGGCTGTCCTCAGCCGCCTCACAGGACTCTCTCGACGCCTCACCCAGCTACAGAGGGTCGTCTCTCCGTTATGTCTCTGTGTCTGATCACTGACGTGTCCTCGCCCGCCATTTGAAGCCGAATCTCCGTTTTCGGCGACCCACCTTAACACCCCCCCCACCCTCACCCATCCAGACCCCACCACACACCCCCCACCCCCCCCAGTCGTCGTCTCTCCTTTTCCTGCCTGCCCTCAGCCGCCTGACAGGACTAATCGACGCCTCACCCAGCCACACAGTGGGTCGTCCTTCCATTTTCCTCCTGTCCTCATCCGCCTCACAGGCCTCATTCGACGCCGCACCGAGCCTCAGTGGGTCGTCTTTGCATTTCCTGGCTGTCCTCAGCCGCCTCACAGGACTCTCTCGACGCCTCACCCAGCTACAGAGGGTCGTCTCTCTCTCCGTTATGTCTCTGTGTCTGATCACTGACGTGTCCTCGCCCGCCATTTGAAGCCGAATCTCCGTTTTCGGCGACCCACCTTAACACCCCCCCCCCACCCTCACCCATCCAGACCCCCCCACCACACCCCCCCCCCCCCCAAGTCGTCGTCTCTCCTTTTCCTGCCTGCCCTCAGCCGCCTGACAGGACTAATCGACGCCTCACCCAGCCACACAGTGGGTCGTCCTTCCATTTTCCTCCTGTCCTCATCCGCCTCACAGGCCTCATTCGACGCCGCACCGAGCCTCAGTGGGTCGTCTTTGCATTTCCTGGCTGTCCTCAGCCGCCTCACAGGACTCTCTCGCGACGCCTCACCCAGCTACAGAGGGTCGTCTCTCCGTTATGTCTCTGTGTCTGATCACTGACGTGTCCTCGTCCGCCATTTGAAGCCGAATCTCCGTTTTCGGCGACCCACCTTAACACCCCCCCCCACCCTCACCCATCCAGACCCCCACCACACCCCCCACCCCCCCAAGTCGTCGTCTCTCCTTTTCCTGCCTGCCCTCAGCCGCCTGACAGGACTAATCGACGCCTCACCCAGCCACACAGTGGGTCGTCCTTCCATTTTCCTCCTGTCCTCATCCGCCTCACAGGCCTCATTCGACGCCGCACCGAGCCTCAGTGGGTCGTCTTTGCATTTCCTGGCTGTCCTCAGCCGCCTCACAGGACTCTCTCGACGCCTCCCCCAGCTACAGAGGGTCGTCTCTCCGTTATGTCTCTGTGTCTGATCACTGACGTGTCCTCGCCCGCCATTTGAAGCCGAATCTCCGTTTTCGGCGACCCACCTTAACACCCCCCCCACCCTCACCCATCCAGACCCCCACCACACCCCCCACCCCCCAAGTCGTCGTCTCTCCTTTTCCTGCCTGCCCTCAGCCGCCTGACAGGACTAATCGACGCCTCACCCAGCCACACAGTGGGTCGTCCTTCCATTTTCCTCCTGTCCTCATCCGCCTCACAGGCCTCATTCGACGCCGCACCGAGCCTCAGTGGGTCGTCTTTGCATTTCCTGGCTGTCCTCAGCCGCCTCACAGGACTCTCTCGACGCCTCCCCCAGCTACAGAGGGTCGTCTCTCCCGTTATGTCTCTGTGTCTGATCACTGACGTGTCCTCGCCCGCCATTTGAAGCCGAATCTCCGTTTTCGGCGACCCACCTTAACACCCCCCCCACCCTCACCCATCCAGACCCCCACCACCCCCCACCCCCCCAAGTCGTCGTCTCTCTCCTTTTCCTGCCTGCCCTCAGCCGCCTGACAGGACTAATCGACGCCTCACCCAGCCACAGTGGGTCGTCCTTCCATTTTCCTCCTGTCCTCATCCGCCTCACAGGCCTCATTCGACGCCGCACCGAGCCTCAGTGGGTCGTCTTTGCATTTCCTGGCTGTCCTCAGCCGCCTCACAGGACTCTCTCGACGCCTCACCCAGCTACAGAGGGTCGTCTCTCTCCGTTATGTCTCTGTGTCTGATCACTGACGTGTCCTCGTCCGCCATTTGAAGCCGAATCTCCGTTTTCGGCGACCCACCTTAACACCCCCCCCCCCCTCACCCATCCAGACCCCACCAAACCCCCCACCCCCCCCCAAGTCGTCGTCTCTCCTTTTCCTGCCTGCCCTCAGCCGCCTGACAGGACTAATCGACGCCTCACCCAGCCACACAGTGGGTCGTCCTTCCATTTTCCTCCTGTCCTCATCCGCCTCACAGGCCTCATTCGACGCCGCACCGAGCCTCAGTGGGTCGTCTTTGCATTTCCTGGCTGTCCTCAGCCGCCTCACAGGACTCTCTCGACGCCTCCCCCAGCTACAGAGGGTCGTCTCTCCGTTATGTCTCTGTGTCTGATCACTGACGTGTCCTCGCCCGCCATTTGAAGCCGAATCTCCGTTTTCGGCGACCCACCTTAACACCCCCCCCCACCCTCACCCATCCAGACCCCCACCACACCCCCCACCCCCCCAAGTCGTCGTCTCTCCTTTTCCTGCCTGCCCTCAGCCGCCTGACAGGACTAATCGACGCCTCACCCAGCCACACAGTGGGTCGTCCTTCCATTTTCCTCCTGTCCTCATCCGCCTCACAGGCCTCATTCGACGCCGCACCGAGCCTCAGTGGGTCGTCTTTGCATTTCCTGGCTGTCCTCAGCCGCCTCACAGGACTCTCTCGACGCCTCACCCAGCTACAGAGGGTCGTCTCTCCGTTATGTCTCTGTGTCTGATCACTGACGTGTCCTCGCCCGCCATTTGAAGCCGAATCTCCGTTTTCGGCGACCCACCTTAACACCCCCCCCACCCTCACCCATCCAGACCCCCACCACCCCCCCACCCCCCCAAGTCGTCGTCTCTCCTTTTCCTGCCTGCCCTCAGCCGCCTGACAGGACTAATCGACGCCTCACCCAGCCACACAGTGGGTCGTCCTTCCATTTTCCTCCTGTCCTCATCCGCCTCACAGGCCTCATTCGACGCCGCACCGAGCCTCAGTGGGTCGTCTTTGCATTTCCTGGCTGTCCTCAGCCGCCTCACAGGACTCTCTCGACGCCTCCCCCAGCTACAGAGGGTCGTCTCTCCGTTATGTCTCTGTGTCTGATCACTGACGTGTCCTCGCCGCCATTTGAAGCCGAATCTCCGTTTTCGGCGACCCACCTTAACACCCCCCCCCACCCTCACCCATCCAGACCCCCACCACACCCCCCACCCCCCCCCAAGTCGTCGTCTCTCCTTTTCCTGCCTGCCCTCAGCCGCCTGACAGGACTAATCGACGCCTCACCCAGCCACACAGTGGGTCGTCCTTCCATTTTCCTCCTCCTGTCCTCATCCGCCTCACAGGCCTCATTCGACGCCGCACCGAGCCTCAGTGGGTCGTCTTTGCATTTCCTGGCTGTCCTCAGCCGCCTCACAGGACTCTCTCGACGCCTCCCCCAGCTACAGAGGGTCGTCTCTCTCCGTTATGTCTCTGTGTCTGATCACTGACGTGTCCTCGCCCGCCATTTGAAGCCGAATCTCCGTTTTCGGCGACCCACCTTAACCCCCCCCCCCCTCACCCATCCAGACCCCCACCACACCCCCCACCCCCCCCAAGTCGTCGTCTCTCCTTTTCCTGCCTGCCCTCAGCCGCCTGACAGGACTAATCGACGCCTCACCCAGCCACACAGTGGGTCGTCCTTCCATTTTCCTCCTGTCCTCATCCGCCTCACAGGCCTCATTCGACGCCGCACCGAGCCTCAGTGGGTCGTCTTTGCATTTCCTGGCTGTCCTCAGCCGCCTCACAGGACTCTCTCGACGCCTCCCCAGCTACAGAGGGTCGTCTCTCCGTTATGTCTCTGTGTCTGATCACTGACGTGTCCTCGTCCCGCCATTTGAAGCCGAATCTCCGTTTTCGGCGACCCACCTTAACACCCCCCCCCACCCTCACCCATCCAGACCCCACCACAACCCCCCACCCCCCCAAGTCGTCGTCTCTCCTTTTCCTGCCTGCCCTCAGCCGCCTGACAGGACTAATCGACGCCTCACCCAGCCACACAGTGGGTCGTCCTTCCATTTTCCTCCTGTCCTCATCCGCCTCACAGGCCTCATTCGACGCCGCACCGAGCCTCAGTGGGTCGTCTTTGCATTTCCTGGCTGTCCTCAGCCGCCTCACAGGACTCTCTCGACGCCTCCCCCAGCTACAGAGGGTCGTCTCTCCGTTATGTCTCTGTGTCTGATCACTGACGTGTCCTCGCCCGCCATTTGAAGCCGAATCTCCGTTTTCGGCGACCCACCTTAACACCCCCCCCCCCACCCTCACCCATCCAGACCCCCACCCCACCCCCCCCCCCCTCGTCGTCTCTCCTTTTCCTGCCTGCCCTCAGCCGCCTGACAGGACTAATCGACGCCTCACCCAGCCACACAGTGGGTCGTCCTTTCCTTTTCCTCCTGTCCTCATCCGCCTCACAGGCCTCATTCGACGCCGCACCGAGCCTCAGTGGGTCGTCTTTGCATTTCCTGGCTGTCCTCAGCCGCCTCACAGGACTCTCTCGACGCCTCCCCCCAGCTACAGAGGGTCGTCTCTCCGTTATGTCTCTGTGTCTGATCACTGACGTGTCCTCGCCCGCCATTTGAAGCCGAATCTCCGTTTTCGGCGACCCACCTTACACCCCCCACCCACCCTCACCCATCCAGACCCCCACCACACCCCCCCCCCCCCCAAGTCGTCGTCCTCTCCTTTTCCTCCTGCCCTCAGCCGCCTGACAGGACTAATCGACGCCTCACCCAGCCACACAGTGGGTCGTCTTCCATTTTCCTCCTGTCCTCATCCGCCTCACAGGCCTCATTCGACGCCGCACCGAGCCTCAGTGGGTCGTCTTTGCATTTCCTGGCTGTCCTCAGCCGCCTCACAGGACTCTCTCGACGCCTCCCCCAGCTACAGAGGGTCGTCTCTCCGTTATGTCTCTGTGTCTGATCACTGACGTGTCCTCGCCCGCCATTTGAAGCCGAATCTCTCCGTTTTCGGCGACCCACCTTAACACCCCCCCCCCTCACCCATCCACCCCCACCACACCCCCCACCCCCCCAAGTCGTCGTCTCTCCTTTTCCTGCCTGCCCTCAGCCGCCTGACAGGACTAATCGACGCCTCACCCAGCCACACAGTGGGTCGTCCTTCCATTTTCCTCCTGTCCTCATCCGCCTCACAGGCCTCATTCGACGCCGCACCGAGCCTCAGTGGGTCGTCTTTGCATTTCCTCCTGGCTGTCCTCAGCCGCCTCACAGGACNTGGTAACTTTTCGACACCTCTTGCTTAAAACTCCTAAAGTCAAAAGGATCGATAGGCCTTGCTTTCGCAGTCCGTATTCGTACTGAAAATCAGATCAGCCAGCATTTGCCCTTTTGCTCTACGCGAGGTTTCTGTCCACGCTGAGCTTCCTTAGGACACCTGCGTTATCATTTGACAGATGTACCGCCCAGTCAAACCCCCCACCTGATAATGTCCTCGGAGCGGATCGCGGCGGGCGCGAACGCCCGGGCTTGGGGCCGGAGGAGGCCACAGCCAGAAGACGAACCAACCCGAAGGCGCAGGGGCGCGAACCCCATACGCCAGGGGAGAAGGCAAGCTCCAAAACTGGGACACTCTCTCGTCGGTCATCGCCCTTCCGCCGCTTAGGGCTAGAAACAGGAGGTACTCCCACGTGGGGAAACTCCGATTCCGTCTCACCGAGTAAGTAAAGAAACGATCAGAGTAGTGGTATTTCATTGACGGCCGCCCGCGCGAGGCGAAACGACCTCCCACTTATGCTACACCTCTGATGTCTCTCTACAAAATCAGACTAGAGTCAAGCTCAACAGGGTCTTCTTTCCCCGCTGTTTAATGCAGGCCCGTTCCCCTGCCTGTGGGTTCGCTAGATAGTAGATAGGGACAGTGGGAATCTCGTTAATCCATTCATGCGCGTCACTAATTAGATGACGAGGCATTTGGCTACTTAAGAGTCATAGTTACTCCCGCCGTTTACCCGCGCTTCTTTGAATTTCTTCACTTTGACATTCAGAGCACTGGGCAAAATCACATTGCGTCAACATCTATCTCTGACCATCGCAATGCTTTGTTTTAATTAGACAGTCGGATTCCCCTGGTCCGTGCCAGTTCTGAGTTGATCGCTGGGCGCCAGCCGAAGTGGGTTTGGAGTGAACCGGGACGACGCCTTGCACCCACCCCCTCCAAATAGAGGGGGACGGGCACGCCGCGCCGCTCGAGAACACGCCCACGCAGCCTAGCGCGTTCCACGGAAGGGACGGAGATACGCCGGTCCGAGCTCGGTTCAGGACAGCTGGCCCGACAGAGCGGACGTCCCCGACCTTCACCTCGCCCAGTCCTGCGCCCGAGCCCAGGCCCGCTTCCTGCACAGGCCCGACTGGCCCGATCCTCAGAGCCAATCCTTATCCCGAAGTTACGGATCTAATTTGCCGACTTCCCTTACCTACATTAGTCTATCGACCAGAGGCTGCTTACCTTGGAGACCGGCTGCGGATATGGGTACGCACTGGCCCGAAACTAGGCGTTGCGGGCATGGAGACCCGCGCTGCCTCAGTTACCTCCCTCGCATGTTTCACGGACCGGCGGTGGCACGCGGGACGCCGCAAGAACCGCGGCGCTCTACGGCAGACCGTGTTTACCAATACCCTTCTCTCTGCGAATGGCTTCCAGGGTCACGGCGCCTTAAACAGAAAAGAAAACTCTTTCCGGACCACCGCCGGCGGACGCGAGCTGGTTCCCGTTACCGGGGTCCTGCACAGGGCAGCATTCCAACGCCCGAGGGCGAAGGCGCTTGCACCTGCTCCGTATCCGGGTCCTGGTTACGGAATAAGTACCGTATTCCCTTCGCCACTGATCCCCGGGCAACTTATTGTACTCGTCGGTTTGTCGTCAGCAGCAAAGTACTTTCGTACTCTGCAAAACCAACCAACCAACCAACCAAAAAAAAAAAATCAATCCTTTTGGCTCTCATTGGCCGTTGCCGCTAGCGTGGGAATCAGGCCTTAGCCTTGGGCTTAGGAGCGACTAACCCATGTCCAACTGATGTTCACATGGAACCCTTCCCCACTTCGGTCTTCAAGGGAGTCTCTCTCGAGTATTTGCTACTACCACCAAGATCTGCACCAGTGGCGGCTCCAGGCCGGCTCACGCCGGATCCCTTCAGCGCTCACCACTGCGACCCTCCTACTCGCCGGGGCTTCGAGACCTGCGCTCTTCGTCGCTGGCCGCTAGTGCCCCGGCGGTCGAGTATCGGGAGAATGCTTGAGCGCCATACCATTTTAAGGCTAGTAGTTGCTTCGGCAGGTGTTGTTACACACTCCTTAGCGGATTCACATCCACTGCCACCGTCGCCTCTTCTATCGATGGGATGGGATCTGAATGAGCATCATTTAGGCCCCTTAACTCGACGTTTGGTTCATCCCACAGCCAGCTTCTGCTTACCAAAAAGCCACACGATACTCCGATTAGTCCGAAGCAGTTCAGCGTCTGCATCAGCTCGTCGCAGCTCACATCTCACCTTTTAAGTTTGAGAATAGGTTGAGGACGTTTCGTCCCCAAGGCCTCTAATCATTCGCTTTACCGATGAAATTCATCCCACGAGTTCCAGCTATCCTGAGGGAAACTTCGGAGGGAACCAGCTACTAGATGGTTCGATTAGTCTTTCGCCCCTATACCCAGCTCCGACGATCGATTTGCACGTCAGAATCGCTACGGACCTCCACCAGAGTTTCCTCTGGCTTCATCCTGGCCAGGCATAGTTCACCATCTTTCGGGTCCCAACATGTCTGCTCATGGTACTTGCCGACTGCACGCATGACCCGCTGATCGGCCCTGGAGCCTCACAGCAAAGTGACAGTCTCGCGGCGTCCTGGCAAGTCCCGGGCCTGCGCCCCCCTGCAACAGCAGGCTCTTTTTTACGGACACCATCGCACCCCGCCACCCCCCGCGCCCCGCAGCAGCGGCCGGGGAAAATAGCTCACCCGGCTTACCGAGACGCGGGAGAGAGGCGAGGGCAACCGGTGAGGGATCGGCCCTGAGTCCGGCTGCCACACGAGGCGACAGCCGAACCCGTGTCACTTTCATTACGCCTCTGGGTTTAGTGCGCCCACTGACTCGCACACATGTTAGACTCCTTGGTCCGTGTTTCAAGACGGGTCGGGTGGATCACCGACCTTTTGCACGCCGCGAGAGCCGCCCCCCACGAATGGGAGGGGCTCGTCTCTACGACCGTCGCAGGGCAGCCAGGACACCGGCGGTTTCGCCCACCGGACAAGAGGAGAAGCCGAAGCCGCATCCCCAGCCGGTAGGGTACCAATCCGTCCGGGCCTTCGACGTCCCCAAAAGCAACGGGTCGCGGCGACCTACTGTGAGGCGAAATACGCCCGCCGACGCCGGCGTGGGTGGAGGCACGCCCAAGTATTCCTGGGTCGCTTTGTTACGTCCCCACCCAGCCGACAGCCGACGAGCTGAATCCCCCAGTTCGACCTTCGAGGTTCCACCCGTTTGGCTCTTAACGGTTTCACGTACTCTTGAACTCTCTCTTCAAAGTTCTTTTCAACTTTCCCTCACGGTACTTGTCCCCTATCGGTCTCGTGGTCATATTTAGCCTTAGATGGAGTTTACCACCTGCTTTGGGCTGCATTATTAAGCAACCCGACTCTACAGAGAGGCCCTTTCCGACCGCCCCATCTATGCCCTCGCGGGCGCCGCCACACGGGCCTGTCACCCTCCATGGGTAGTGGCCGCTTTCAAGCTTGACTTAGGCGGTATGGGACGGCGTGCCGGACCCTCCGAAACGCAACACCCCTCGTGCCGGTTAAGACACGAGGTTATGCGCTGGGCTCTTCCCCGTTCAGTCGCCCTTACTAAGGGAATCCCTGTTGGTTTCTTTTCCTCCGCTTATTAATATGCTTAAATTTGGCGGGTAGGTCTCTCCTGACACGAGGTCGACGGTGGGTTTTATCGTGCGCTGGTGGTTGTTAAATATTATTATTATTATTATTATTATTATTATTATTATTTCATTTGAAAATTTCATCGATCATCGCTCGGGCGGTCGGTCAGTCAGTCAGTCGAGGGACGACGACGACGACACGACCGTCTCGGCGCACACTGTCTCTCAAACACACACAGTCACACACTGATTTGATATTCAATCAAGGACGCCACCCGTCGGCGAGCACTCTGGCTACGCCTTTTGCCGAGGGGCAAAGCACAGCACGGGAGCAGCACCTCCTCCGTCATGACGACAGGCGGTCGCTCCCTCGCGCACCAGCAACAAACACAGCGGCTGCTGCTGATGCCACGGCTGCTACTGCCCCCCAGCCAACGCACTGAAAATCCGAATTTGGCCGTCTGGCTTGTTGTGCCAGACACGCCGTCACTTCGGTTTCAGCAAGCGTTGCTTATAGGCCCCACAACTATGGCAGCTGCTACCACTAGGGTGCACACATGCCAACCAAGTTATAACAATAATGAGTAGTAGTATATATAATACTACTACTACTTCTGTGCGCACACGCGTCTCTCTCTCTCTCTCATACATGCACCTGTGTACTTGTGTAATTTTACTCGTTCATGAGCGTTACTTGCACTATTTCTCTCTCTCTCGAATTCTGCTAGGCCAAAAGTAAATGAAATCCGGTTGAGTCGGTCCGTAGAGAGTGTATGTGTGATAGGCGGGAGGTTCCTCAGGCGTTCAAGTTCCCTGGCACACTATCTCTGGACGACGCATGTCTCTTCCGACCCGGTCCTCTAGCCAATCCCTTGGGTTGTTGTGCCATCCAGTGGAAACTGGCGGCGGCTTGCTGCACGTCTGTGGGACAATCGGATCCGCAGCAGCAGACGTTTTGCGTGTTTTCTCATTCAAAGGGCGGCAGGCCTCTGTTGCAGAAATAGGACGAAAAGCGTCTTTCCTTCACAGCATGATGAGGTGTGCTAGGGGCTCGTTTGTCAAATATTAGGGGGACTCCCGGTTTGCCTCCTGCCTTCTCATTCGGGGGGCAGTGGCGGGCGTCGTTCCCCAGAGCAGGACAAAGCGCATCGTTGAGCCTGCCAAAGAGCAGAATATGGAGACTCAACAGCTACTCGCCCGATGGATGTTATTCCGACCCTCGCGCAGGAGTGACGACAGTACACATATCAGGACTGCCGCCGCAATGTGCGTTCGACTTGTCGATGTATCTGGTATTCTTGCGATTCACATACCGACACGCAGTTAGCTGCGGTCTTCATCGACCCACGAGCCAAGTGATCCACCGTTAAGAGTTGTATATGTTTTTATTAAGGCCTGTCGGCCGTCAATCACTCCATCAAAGGAGGACGTAATGTATGGGGGGTTTGATAGGGCTGGTAAGAGCCCGACTTGGGTTAGAAGACACAGATGTGCTTTTTTTTCTCTTTTTCCTTCCATTTCATTCTCTGCCGCACACGTACATTTACGTTTACAGTAGAGTGAAGGAAGAGGAGGGGCCCACTGGGAAGCGTGTCAAGGAAAACCCAGCACAAGACGCCGCCAGAGTAGCAGGCGCCGGCCCTGTCAACGAGAGGAGGAGCAGCAGCAGTGTCTTCGCCTGCTGCTTTCTCTCTCTCTCTCTATGGTGTGGGTGCCGGAAGCCACTGAGCGACCGGGGACAAGGAAGAAAGATGTCGGTGACGGGTGTCGCGAGCCCCAACAGATGACTCTAATGCAGTATACGGCGCTAGGACTGTAACCTGCGCCGGTCGGACTGACTGACATGTCAACGTCTCACAGTGGGTGTTGATCTCCCCGCCGTTTATCCGCTTTCTCCTTTCCCACGGCATTTGGGTGCGGCTCCCAAGGCTACCCTTGTCTTCTTCGCATTGAAGAATACTCGAACGACGACGACGACGAGCCGATGGTTGCAGCTCTCGCGTCACAAACTGTAATGATCCTTCCGCAGGTTCACCTACGGAAACCTTGTTACGACTTTTACTTCCTCTAAATGATCAAGTTTGGACATCTTTCCGTCAGCTCGAGGCGAGAACCCCTTGCGCCGAGACGCGAGGGGTAGAACATCCAAGAGCGCCAGTCCGAAGGCCTCACTAAATCATTCAATCGGTAGTAGCGACGGGCGGTGTGTACAAAGGGCAGGGACGTAATCAGCGCAAGCTGATGACTTGCACTTACTGGGAATTCCTCGTTCATGGGAAACAATTGCAAGCCCCAATCCCTATCATGAAGGGGATTGAACGGGTTACCCGCTCCTCTCGGAGGGGGAGAACACGTTGATCTCTTCAGTGTAGCGCGCGTGCGGCCCAGAACATCTAAGGGCATCACAGACCTGTTATTGCTCAATCTCGTGCGGCTAGAATTGCCGCTAATCCCTCTAAGAAGAAGTTGCGAACTGGACACCAATTGCTGGAGATCCGTCGACTAGTTAATAGGCCAG
>WNGS01000065.1:45716-54163 GCA_020271785.1 Procambarus virginalis | reverse complement strand
CCGGTGTCTGGGCCTGGTGAGGTTCCCCGTGTTGAGTCAAATTAAGCCGCAGGCTCCACTCCTGGTGGTGCCCTTCCGTCAATTCCTTTAAGTTTCAGCTTTGCAACCATACTTCCCCCGGAACCCAAAGACTTTGGTTTCCCGGAAGCTGCCCGCCGGGTCATGGGAATAACGCCGGCGGATCGCTAGTTGGCATCGTTTATGGTTAGAACTAGGGCGGTATCTGATCGCCTTCGAACCTCTAACTTTCGTTCTTGATTAATGAAAACATCCTTGGCAAATGCTTTCGCAGTAGTTCGTCTTGCGACGGTCCAAGAATTTCACCTCTAGCGTCGCAATACGAATGCCCCCGCCTGTTCCTATTAGTCATTACCTCAGGTTCCGAAAACCAACAAAATAGAACCGAGGTCCTATTCCATTATTCCATGCATAGACATTCAGGCCATTAAAGTAGCCTGCTCTGAGCACTCTAATTTTTTCAAAGTAAACGTGCCGGCCACTCGGGACACTCGATGAAGAGCACCCCGTGCGAGCCGGCGGGGCTAGTTAGCTGTTCGGAGCGTGACAGTAAGCACCAGGCGGTGTACCGTCAGTCCGGAACTGAGATCCAACTACGAGCTTTTTAACCGCAACAACTTTAATATACGCTATTGGAGCTGGAATTACCGCGGCTGCTGGCACCAGACTTGCCCTCCAATAGATCCTCGTTAAAGGATTTAAAGTGTACTCATTCCGATTGCGAGGCCTCGGATGAGTCTCGCATCGTTATTTTTCGTCACTACCTCCCCGTGCCGGGAGTGGGTAATTTGCGTGCCTGCTGCCTTCCTTAGATGTGGTAGCCGTTTCTCAGGCTCCCTCTCCGGAATCGAACCCTGATTCCCCGTTACCCGTTATAGCCATTGTAGGCGCATAACCTACAATCGAAAGCTGATAAGGCAGACACTTGAAGGATGCGGCGCCGGTGCGGAGACCGTGCGCTCAGCAAAAAGTTATTCAGATTCACCACGGGTGGGTTAACGGACCGAGGCCCGACCAGTTTTGAACTAATAAAAGCGCTCTTCCCTTGCGGTCAGAGACGTGATGCATGTATTAGCTCTAGAATTACCACAGTTATCCAAGTAAGTGGGTTTACAGATCCAATGAAACATAGCTGATTTAATGAGCCATTCGCGGTTTCGCCTTAACTCGGCTTGTACTTACACATGCATGGCTTAATCTTTGAGACAAGCATATGACTACTGGCAGGATCAACCAGGTAGCTCAACAGTACTACTGCTATATAATAGTACACAAGAGAGACACACACACACACACACACCCCTCGCTCCTCCTCTCTGCGTGCGTTTTATTCCTGCCTTGCAAGTTAAATACGTCTATGCATACGTCTATGCATATGACTCTTACATACAGCCATTGCTGTATGGCGTTATGTCGATCGTTAGACGAACAGAGGCGGAGGAGAGCAGTTACTCCGCGTGGACGAACGATCATAACTACTACCCAGCAAGCTGGAAAAACAGGAGGAGGAGCAGTAAGTGAGTAGGTGGTAGTAGTGGTGGTCTTTTTTGCTTTTGGTAGGGACGCGAGTCTTATTTTCCTCGGCGTCACCCCTTTTATATGAAAGGAACCATCGGAAATGCATCCGAGGTGCCGTGTGGCTTGTCGTCGCCTCCTCGTTGGTGGAGAGAGGCGAGACCACAGTGTTTTTGTTCACAGTCTTCCCATGACAATTGGAAGAAAGTTGGTGCTCTGTTCCCATGCACACAGACCGATCGATAGCTGACTCGATGTGCAGTCGTAGGCTGGAGAAGTGATCGCACGGAGATCGGAAGGAATCGTCGTGACACAATACAGAGGCGCTGCTTTGAAGGCCTCTCGAGCCACACGACGTACGCGATTACGGGCGCTCTCGCCTAATGCTACGTATGTCTAGCAGAATGCAAGTTCGCCTCGCGCACCGGACCCGAGATGCCGCAGCGTGTGCAGTGACGGTTCTCAGTTTGCATCGAGCATCGGGATCATGCTCTTGCGGGAAAAAGGATGATGGAGGGTTGTGTGGAGAGAGAGAGAGCTGCTGCCGAAACAGCCCCACTCAACTCCAGGGAGGAATTGAAGGCAATTCTCGAGGCACACGACATGCGCGAGTTTCGCCGACCGTCTTCGCCCACTGTTACGTATGTCTAACAAATGAACAAGAGCGGTCGCACGCGCACACCGGACCCCGAGGTGCCTGGGCTCTGGAACCACACGACATGTGTGAGGAGGGCCGCCTTCGCCTGCAAGTTACGTATGTCTAACAAGACGCAATGGTCGGTCGCTCACACACCGGACTCCAAATACCTCAGCCTATGTGGCATTTGCCCCCGCGACAGACAGAAAAGATTCCACTTTTTGCTCCAGGTGAACAGAAGCAGTTCGCTACCGCACCAGAACCCAGAACCTGTGATCCATCATCCCCGCGAGAGGCCAAACACCGGCTGGTTCCCCACTTACTCCGGTATACGTCTGCGGCAAACAGTTCGCTACCGCACCGGAACCGAGAACCAGCAGAATGGGGGAAGAGAGAGGAGCCCACGTACCAAAACAATGGAAAACATTTGCTCCCTCTCTCTGGCGACAACGAGACACAATGCCGCCAAGACGCCGGTAACTAGTTGTCAGCCAGCCACCGAGTCTCCCCCCCCCTTATCTACATCTATACCTAATGTACATCTCGGACCACACGACCTGCGCGAGTTTCGCCGACCGTCTTCGCCCACTGTTACGTATGTCTAACAAATGAACAAGATCGGTCGCACGCGCACACCGGACCCGAGGTGCCTGGGCTCTGGAACCACACGACATGTGTGAGGAGGGCCGCCTTCGCCTGCAA
The DNA here is from genome assembly GCA_020271785.1 of Procambarus virginalis. Classification (NCBI taxonomy): domain Eukaryota; kingdom Metazoa; phylum Arthropoda; class Malacostraca; order Decapoda; family Cambaridae; genus Procambarus; species Procambarus virginalis. The sequence goes on along the minus strand of WNGS01000065.1, from coordinate 51,291 downwards.
GTTACGTATGTCTAACAAGACGCAATGGTCGGTCGCTCACACACCGGACTCCAAATACCTCAGCCTATGTGGCATTTGCCCCCGCGACAGACAGAAAAGATTCCACTTTTTGCTCCAGGTGAACAGAAGCAGTTCGCTACCGCACCAGAACCCAGAACCTGTGATCCATCATCCCCGCGAGAGGCCAAACACCGGCTGGTTCCCCACTTACTCCGGTATACGTCTGCGGCAAACAGTTCGCTACCGCACCGGAACCGAGAACCAGCAGAATGGGGGAAGAGAGAGGAGCCCACGTACCAAAACAATGGAAAACATTTGCTCCCTCTCTCTGGCGACAACGAGACACAATGCCGCCAAGACGCCGGTAACTAGTTGTCAGCCAGCCACCGAGTCTCCCCCCTTATCTATATCTATATCTAATGTGCATCTCGGACCACACGACATGCGCGAGTTTCGCCGACCGTCTTCGCCCACTGTTACGTATGTCTAACAAATGAACAAGATCGGTCGCACGCGCACACCGGACCCGAGATGCCTGGCTCTGGAACCACACGACATGTGCAAGGAGGGCCGCCTTCGCCTAATGTTACGTATGTCTAACAGAACGCAATGGTCGGTCACTCACACACCGGACTCCAAATACCTCGGCATATATAGCTGGTTCCCCATTTACTCCGGTAAACGTCTGCGGCAAACAGTTCGCTACCGCACCGGAACCGAGAACCAGCACCGTGGAATGGGGAAGGGAAAGCAGCCAACGTACCAAAATAATGATAAACATTTGCTCCTTCCCTCTGGCAACAACGAGACAGAATGTCGCCAAGACGCAGGTAGTTGTCAGTAGTGTCCCTCACATGGTCCCCTAAGATAGCAGGTTACCCACGAGAAAGGTGCCACCAACACCAGGTCTCCCCTATATATATCGAATGGGTCAAGGTGATGTCGTCACTTCGTGCAAATTGAGTTCAAATGGTCGCCCAGCTCTCTCCCTGCTGCGGGCTGAGCACGAAAATCCCTGATGTACCATGTCCCAGTTCTGGAAAAAGGTACACTCTTGAGCTCGATTTCGGCCAAAATGCCAAACTTGTCTCCAAAATCCTTCCAGGCCTGAGAGCCTTCAAAAACAGTAGAGTTCCCGGGCCCGGCACTTGCAAGGGAATCAGGGTTACGTTTCGCCATTTCGGTACCCTCTGTCCGATTTGGACGAGATTGAAAACGGAAGCGCTTGGGTCGGAGGCCGACGCGGGACTTTAGTCGCCGGGCCCGGCTCTAGCCCCTGGACCCGGGTTGAGTTCTGCCGTTTCAGTACCCCTCGACCGATTTGGACGAAATTGAAAACAGAAGCACTTGGGTTGGAGGCCGACGCGGGACTCTAGTCCCCGGGCCCGGCTCTAGCGCCTGGACCCGGGTTAAGTTGTGCCGTTTCAGTACCCCTCGACCGATTTGGACGAAATTGAAAACAGAAGCACTTGGGTTGGAGGCCGACGCGGGACTCTAGTCCCCGGGCCCGGCTCTAGCGCCTGGACCCGGGTTAAGTTGTGCCGTTTCAGTACCCCTCGACCGATTTGGACGAAATTGAAAACAAGAGCACTTGGGTTGGAGGCCGACGCGGGACTCTAGTTCCCGGGCCCGGCTCTAGCCACTGGACTCGGCTGGCCAAACGTAACCTCGGCGCCCTCCGTCCGATTTCCGCGAGACTGAAAAGACAAACGCACAACCGGAAGGACACCGCTCGGTTTTAGTCCCTGGGCCCGGCTCTAGCTCCGGGGCCCGGCTAGCCGCTGTTAACTTCGGCGCCCGCCGTCCGATTTCGACGAGACCGGAAACGCCAGCTCTCCCACCAAAGACGGCTACTCGACAATAGCCGCTGGGCTTGGCTCTAGCTCCGGGACCCGGCTAGCCGCTGGTATCTTCGGCGCCCGCCGTCCGATTTCCACGGGGCTGAGTGCGCCAGCACCTACATCCAAAGTAGGTTACCCGGCAATAGCCGACAAATCCTGATCTAGCTCCGGGACCCGGCTAGTCACTGGTAAATTCGGCGCCCGCCGTCCGATTTCCGCGGGACTGAACACACCTTCTTCCCGCATCGGAGGAAGGTACTCCGCAATAGCCGTTGGGCCCGGCTCTAGCCGGCTCTCCGGTGGTAACTTCGGCACCACCGGCCCAGTTCGACCAGACCCGAGCTGACAGGGAGAAAGGCACGGTAAGGTAACTTTGTTCGCCACAGATCTCCGCTCCGACGACACCGGCAACGCTGGCATACTACACGAGAAACATTGCTGCGACGGCCACGCACCGGGCAGGAGCAGGCCGTCACGCCAGGCTTTCTCTGTGGCAGAGCATTGCCGGAGACTAGAGGAGGTCCAACGGGTAAACGGCGGGAGTAAGCCCCTCTCGCCTAACAGTCCACGTCTCTGTGTCTGATCACTGACGGATCCTAGCCCGCCATTTGAAGCCGAATCTCCGTTTTCGGCGACCCACCTTAACACCCCCCCCACCCTCACCCACCCAGACACCCACCCCACCCCCTACCCCCCCAAGTCGTCGTCTCTCCTTTTCCTGCCTGCCCTCAGCCGCCTGACAGGACTAATCGACGCCTCACCCAGCCACACAGTGGGTCGTGCTTCCATTTTCCTCCTGTCCTCATCCGCCTCACAGGCCTCATTCGACGCCGCACCGAGCCTCAGTGAGTCGTCTTTGCATTTCCTGGCTGTCCTCAGCCGCCTCACAGGACTCTCTCGACGCCTCACCCAGCTACAGAGGGTCGTCTCTCCGTTATGTCTCTGTGTCTGATCACTGACGTGTCCTCGCCCGCCATTTGAAGCCGAATCTCCGTTTTCGGCGACCCACCTTAACACCCCCCCCACCCTCACCCATCCAGAACCCCACCACACCCCCCACCCCCCCAAGTCGTCGTCTCTCCTTTTCCTGCCTGCCCTCAGCCGCCTGACAGGACTAATCGACGCCTCACCCAGCCACACAGTGGGTCGTCCTTCCATTTTCCTCCTGTCCTCATCCGCCTCACAGGCCTCATTCGACGCCGCACCGAGCCTCAGTGGGTCGTCTTTGCATTTCCTGGCTGTCCTCAGCCGCCTCACAGGACTCTCTCGACGCCTCACCCAGCTACAGAGGGTCGTCTCTCCGTTATGTCTCTGTGTCTGATCACTGACGGATCCTAGCCCGCCTTTTGAAGCCGAATCTCCGTTTTCGGCGACCCACCTTAACACCCCCCCCCACCCTCACCCATCCAGACCCCCACCCCACCCCCCACCCCCCCAAGTCGTCGTCTCTCCTTTTCCTGCCTGCCCTCAGCCGCCTGACAGGACTAATCGACGCCTCACCCAGCCACACAGTGGGTCGTCCTTCCATTTTCCTCCTGTCCTCATCCGCCTCACAGGCCTCATTCGACGCCGCACCGAGCCTCAGTGGGTCGTCTTTGCATTTCCTGGCTGTCCTCAGCCGCCTCACAGGACTCTCTCGACGCCTCACCCAGCTACAGAGGGTCGTCTCTCCGTTATGTCTCTGTGTCTGATCACTGACGGATCCTAGCCCGCCTTTTGAAGCCGAATCTCCGTTTTCGGCGACCCACCTTAACACCCCCCCCCACCCTCACCCATCCTGACCCCCACCCCACCCCCTACCCCCCCAAGTCGTCGTCTCTCCTTTTCCTGCCTGCCCTCAGCCGCCTGACAGGACTAATCGACGCCTCACCCAGCCACACAGTGGGTCGTCCTTCCATTTTCCTCCTGTCCTCATCCGCCTCACAGGCCTCATTCGACGCCGCACCGAGCCTCAGTGGGTCGTCTTTGCATTTCCTGGCTGTCCTCAGCCGCCTCACAGGACTCTCTCGACGCCTCACCCAGCTACAGAGGGTCGTCTCTCCGTTATGTCTCTGTGTCTGATCACTGACGTGTCCTCGTCCGCCATTTGAAGCCGAATCTCCGTTTTCGGCGACCCACCTTAACACCCCCCCCACCCTCACCCATCCAGACCCCCACCCCACCCCCTACCCCCCCAAATCGTCGTCTCTCCTTTTCCTGCCTGCCCTCAGCCGCCTGACAGGACTAATCGACGCCTCACCCAGCCACACAGTGGGTCGTCCTTCCATTTTCCTCCTGTCCTCATCCGCCTCACAGGCCTCATTCGACGCCGCACCGAGCCTCAGTGGGTCGTCTTTGCATTTCCTGGCTGTCCTCAGCCGCCTCACAGGACTCTCTCGACGCCTCACCCAGCTACAGAGGGTCGTCTCTCCGTTATGTCTCTGTGTCTGATCACTGACGTGTCCTCGTCCGCCATTTGAAGCCGAATCTCCGTTTTCGGCGACCCACCTTAACACCCCCCCCACCCTCACCCATCCAGACCCCCACCCCACCCCCTACCCCCCCAAGTCGTCGTCTCTCCTTTTCCTGCCTGCCCTCAGCCGCCTGACAGGACTAATCGACGCCTCACCCAGCCACACAGTGGGTCGTCCTTCCATTTTCCTCCTGTCCTCATCCGCCTCACAGGCCTCATTCGACGCCGCACCGAGCCTCAGTGGGTCGTCTTTGCATTTCCTGGCTGTCCTCAGCCGCCTCACAGGACTCTCTCGACGCCTCACCCAGCTACAGAGGGTCGTCTCTCCGTTATGTCTCTGTGTCTGATCACTGACGTGTCCTCGTCCGCCATTTGAAGCCGAATCTCCGTTTTCGGCGACCCACCTTAACACCCCCCCCACCCTCACCCATCCAGACCCCCACCCCACCCCCTACCCCCCCAAGTCGTCGTCTCTCCTTTTCCTGCCTGCCCTCAGCCGCCTGACAGGACTAATCGACGCCTCACCCAGCCACACAGTGGGTCGTCCTTCCATTTTCCTCCTGTCCTCATCCGCCACACAGGCCTCATTCGACGCCGCACCGAGCCTCAGTGGGTCGTCTTTGCATTTCCTGGCTGTCCTCAGCCGCCTCACAGGACTCTCTCGACGCCTCACCCAGCTACAGAGGGTCGTCTCTCCGTTATGTCTCTGTGTCTGATCACTGACGTGTCCTCGTCCGCCATTTGAAGCCGAATCTCCGTTTTCGGCGACCCACCTTAACACCCCCCCCACCCTCACCCATCCAGACCCCCACCCCACCCCCTACCCCCCCAAGTCGTCGTCTCTCCTTTTCCTGCCTGCCCTCAGCCGCCTGACAGGACTAATCGACGCCTCACCCAGCCACACAGTGGGTCGTCCTTCCATTTTCCTCCTGTCCTCATCCGCCTCACAGGCCTCATTCGACGCCGCACCGAGCCTCAGTGGGTCGTCTTTGCATTTCCTGGCTGTCCTCAGCCGCCTCACAGGACTCTCTCGACGCCTCACCCAGCTACAGAGGGTCGTCTCTCCGTTATGTCTCTGTGTCTGATCACTGACGTGTCCTCGTCCGCCATTTGAAGCCGAATCTCCGTTTTCGGCGACCCACCTTAACACCCCCCCCACCCTCACCCATCCAGACCCCCACCCCACCCCCTACCCCCCCAAGTCGTCGTCTCTCCTTTTCCTGCCTGCCCTCAGCCGCCTGACAGGACTAATCGACGCCTCACCCAGCCACACAGTGGGTCG
>WNGS01000065.1:0-5000 GCA_020271785.1 Procambarus virginalis | reverse complement strand
ATTTTGAAAACTGTAGGGGGTTTGGGCAAAATATGACCCATCGCCGTTTTCAGTAATTGGCATATTTTCGGTATAAAAAGTCGTAATTTGAAAATGAAAATAGGTGCAGAGAGTCAGAATTCGGCTCAAAAATCACGCTCAGGTGTCAATTTTCCGATATTTCAGATATTTTGAAAACTGTAGGGGGGTTTGGGCAAAATATGACCCATCGCCGTTTTCAGTAATTGGCATATTTTCGGTATAAAAAGTCGTAATTTGAAAATGAAAATAGGTGCAGAGAGTCAGAATTCGGCTCAAAAATCACGCTCAGGTGTCAATTTTCCGATATTTCAGATATTTTGAAAACTGTAGGGGGGTTTGGGCAAAATATGACCCATCGCCGTTTTCAGTAATTGGCATATTTTCGGTATAAAAGTCGTAATTTGAAAATGAAAATAGGTGCAGAGTCAGAATTCGGCTCAAAAATCACGCCAGGTGTCAATTTTCCGATATTTCAGATATTTGAAAACTGTAAGGGGTTTTGGGCAAAATATGACCCATCGCCGTTTTCAGTAATTGGCATATTTTCGGTATAAAAAGTCGTTAAATAATTTAAATTTAATTACGACGACGTAAAAGTCGTGGCCACTGTGTGGACCGGGGGGGGGGGGAGGGAACAGAACATACGCTTATATCTAACATTTTATTATGGGGCGCGTGTGACCTGTAACCTTACAGGTGTTGGCGGTGGACCTTTAAGTGACATGGCCTGTATAAGGTATGACTGTGTGAAGTGTACTACAAGTGTCGAGAGTCCGCACTTCTTGTGACAGCCCACCAGATTGTTGCTTCTGGTAGGTAGTCTGCTCTCCCTTCCCGAGGCCTTCATTGGCCTGACACTTTGAGGAAGGTCCCCGTGTTACCTGACACCGTGAGGAAGGTCTCCGTGTTACCTGACACTGTGAGGAAGGTCCCCGTGTTACCTGACACCGTGAGGAGGGTCCCCGTGTTACCTGACACCGTGAGGAAGGTCCCCGTGTTACCTGACACCGTGAGGAAGGTCCCCGTGTTACCTGACACCGTGAGGAAGGACTCCGTGTTACCTGACACCGTGAGGAAGGTCCCCGTGTTACCTGACACCGTGAGGAAGGTCCCCGTGTTACCTGACACCGTGAGGAGATCTCCGTGTTACCTGACACCGTGAGGAAGGACTCCGTGTTACCTGACACTGTGAGGAAGGTCCCCGTGTTACCTAACACCGTGAGGAAGGTCCCCGTATTACCTGACACTGTGAGGAAGGTCCCCCGTGTTACCTGACACCGTGAGGAAGGTCCCCGTGTTACCTGACACCGTGAGGAAGGTCCCCGTGTTACCTGACACCGTGAGGAAGGTCCCCGTGTTACCTGACACCGTGAGGAAGGTCCCCGTGTTACCTGACACCGTGTAACTCTCAGACACTGTAACAGCAGCGTTACGACCCGTACTCAGGCCCCGCGGGTTCAGGGGTGACGCAAGGTCTTCCCACAGCGTGCGGGGCCCCCAAGCTAAAAGTGGAGGGACGGAAGCGTTAGAGCCAGCGTGCCGCAGCCGCCGCAGCCGCCGCCGCCGCACGCGGGCTCCTTATAGTGATCAGATTGGCGCCCTGCCTTTGTTAATACCTTTGACCGTCAGTGTATTCGCACAGTTGACACAACCAGCCCGTTACCACCACTTACCACCACCCCCTTCAACTAACACCTAATTCAGCACCACCAACAGCTACCACCGTGATCACCGCCGCTGCAACCATTACCACTACCATGGCAACAACCACAATTGCAGCCACCGTTGCAACTACCACATAACTATCACCACCAGGGAGCCGGTCGGCCGAGCGGACAGCACACTGGACTTGTGATCCTGTGGTCCCGGGTTCAATCCCAGGCGCCGGCGAGAAACAATGGGCAGAGTTTCTTTCACCCTATGCCCCTGTTACCTAGCAGTAAAATAGGTACCTGGGTGTTAGCCAGCTGTCACGGGCTGCTTCCTGGGGGTGGAGGCCTGGTCGAGGACCGGGCCGCAGGGACACTAAAAAAGCCCCGAAATCATCTCAAGATAACCTCAAGATAAACCAGCAAAATGCACTACATCTACCACCAACAGCCATCTCTAACCATGAAGGCAACTACCACTACTCCCCCTGCTACCACCACTGTCTCGACAGCTGCTCTCACCACTACCAACTACAGCGGAACCGCTCATTACACCCCTTTGTTTATTACACCAGCTTCTACAGTACGCATTACACCAGCTTCTACAGTACGCATTACACCAGCTTCTACAGTACGCATTACACCAGCTTCTACAGTACGCATTACACCAGCTTAAAATGCGTAAATGCTATGTTATAAATAGAGTCATAGATGGATGGAGATGTTTCAATGATTGGTTGTTGTTGTTGTTGTTGTTTAAGATTCGCTACTTGGAACAAAAAGTTCCAAGTAGCACGGGCTATGGTGAGCCCGTAGTAGACTTATATATACATGTATATACATAACCGCCCTATTTCCCCCCCTTCCCCCTCCCCCACACACACGACGACATATCAGTGGGCTAACCCTCGACTCACAACTGAAGATCAAGGGTTCGATCTCTCGCGGCAGGACAGGGGCGTTTGGGCATGGTTTCCTTTCACCTGATGCTTTGATTTATTTAACAGTAAATAGGGACCTGGGGCCAGATTCACGAAGCACTTACGCAAGCACTTACGAACATGTACATCTTTCCTCAATCTTTGGCGGCTTTGTTTACAATTATTAAACAGCTAATGAGCTCCGAAGCCCCAGGAGGCTGTTTATAACAACAACAGCTGATTGGCAAGTTTTCATGCTTGTAAACTGTTTAATAAATGTAACCAAAGCCGTCAAAGATTGAGGAAAGATGTACACGTTCGTAAGTACTTGCGTAACTGCTTCGTAAATCTGGCCCCAGGGAGTTTGACAGCTGTTGTGGGCTGTATGCTGGGGATAATCTGCACTTAGCCTAGTAGATATGAAAGATAAAATAGGTCGGGAGTTACTATTTATAGTAGGATTACATTAGACAAGCAGCGATTGAAAACTGAGGATCCAAGAACTAAACTTGCGTGATCCTGCAGGCACAAATAGATAAAGACAATAGGTTACATGCACGTACGCACGCGCGAGCGCACCCATTCATGTAATGCGTCTATTCAGAGTTGCCCCTTTCATGTTTAATGGCAGGAATATGTCAAAGTTCCCCCCCCTCCCCCACTCTCTCTCTCGTTAAAATTCCTTCTCTTATATTTACCCTCTCGGGCGAGCGAAGGACCACGATCGATAACCTGATTTTCTTTCTCTCTCCTACAGGAGGCACAGCCACGGTGATAACGAGGAGCCGCTCTACAGTGACCGGCCAGATACACCCACGCGCCCTCGTGCTCACGCCGGAGCACGTGGTACAGTGCATTGTTTCTTGTACCAGATGACGCCAGGGGGCATACAGCAGCAGTCTGTGCTGGACAGTATTACAGCATTTGACAGATCAACGAACAATTGCTAAAAGGCAAACGATTCTTGTTAGTGTTTGGATGGCACAACCCGCGCCATGCGAACGATTTGTTCTGTGTTCGAATGCAGGGTTGGGGCGAGCAGTCGCCCCTGTTCACCCAGCAGTAATTGGGAACCGATTCTTAATCGGTTACAATTAACAGTAATTGATGTTAAGTGATTGGCGTATGGTGTTGCAGGAAAAGTAGTAGGACAAGGCTTATCGTGAGCTATGGGAAGGAAAGGTCATAGGGTGACAGGAAAAAAGCTATTGAATCCAAACCACACTGACTCTGTTACGGAATGGCTTCAAGGAAGATTTTAAACTAAAATATTTGCCCAATCTATTGCTAAAGTAATTTAGTTTTATATAAAAATCAACTACTTCAACGTTAATTAAGTTTTTCCATGTGTGAACATTATAGTGGGACTAAAGAAACATAATTTTCCTACACTGGGATCATATCAGTTTGAACTTATCAATTTTATCTTCCATTATTACACAGTGTTTTAAATGGAGGGGGTGAGGAGAGAGAGAGAGATGGAGAGAGAGATGAGAGCGAAGAGAGAGAGTTAGCAGCAGGACGAGAGAGAGAGCGAGGAGAGAGGACTAGAGAAGAGGGAGCGAGAGAGAGATAGAGAGTAGATAGATAGATAGATAGATAGAGTAGATTAATGTTTCACCTTTAATTATGATGTCGCGTACAGAAAGTTGGGAAGACTGGTGGTAGTGTGATGTTGTGAAATAGTGTGCTGGTGAAATAGTGTGATGGTGAGTGTAGACCCTGAGCGTGTGGCAAGAGTCACACCTCGGCCACTAGGCTTTAGTGGGAAGACCACACCAACCTGGCTGTGAACACTTGTAAATGGTGAGGGGAGAACACTTTAAGCGGTGAAGTGTAGCAGGTGCGTGTGGAGGCTCAATTTGTACATGGAGGCTCAAGTGTGTAGACGTTAAAGTGTGGTGCTGGGTACAGAAGCTTTGTCGTTTTGCAGTGAACCATACTTGGAAGTGAAGGATGTGTGAAGTGAAGCACCTGGATGTGTAGCGTAAACAACAGCTCAGGCCACCAGGCCAGGCTACTGAAAATATTACAAACTGTGATTTCGACCAAGTAAAATCTAAACAAAATAGAAAAGAATACAGTGTACTGAACGTTAGAATAACAGTGAAACGTTGTAATGAGTGCGCAACATTTAGCATTGTTGGTCCAGAGGCGACACTTGGACCAGGTGGAACAAAATACAAACTAAAAGCGACGGCGTGCAAGCCAGCTCCTCACGTGATTGAGTGCGAGGAGCACGCACGCGCGCGTGTGTGTGTGGTTGGCTACCTTACCCTTGAAACGACCATGCATGTGACCAGGAACCCCCCCCTCTCCCTCCCCTCACCCATCCCCCACCATCATGAAGAGTCCCCCTCTCGAAGGGGGAGAAGGACCCTGCGAGAAATCCTACAGGAATGCTGTGAGT
>WNGS01000064.1:17135-33788 GCA_020271785.1 Procambarus virginalis | reverse complement strand
TGTTCCTAGTAGTAAATAGGTACCTGGGAGTTAGTCAGCTGTCACGGGCTGCTCTTGTGTGTGTGTGTGTGTGTGTGTGTGTGTGTGTGTGTGTGTGTGTGTGTGTGTGTGTGTGTGTGGTGTGGCGAAAAAAAAGTAGTTAGTAAATTGTTGATTGACAGTTGAGAGGCGGGGTGAAAGAGCAAAGCTCAACCCCGCAAACACACTAAGGTGAATATAAATACGTTAATACACACACACACACACACACACACACACACACACACACACACACACACACACACACACACACACACACACACACACACACACAGGATGCAGCCTGTAACAGCTGTCTAACTCCCAGGTACCTATTTACTGTTAGGTAACAGGGCATCAGGGTGAAAGAAACTCTGCCCATTTGTCTCTGCCGGCGCCGGGAATCGAACCGGGGCCACAGGATTGCGAGTCCCTCGCGCTGTCCATTCAGCTACCAGCCCACCCTCCCTGTGTGGGCAGGATTATTTCTTGAACTCACGTTGTTGTCACATGTTGTGTACATGAAGTGTAAGGGTGTGTGTATTGTGCGGTCATCCCTCCAAATATTGGTGGTCAGTATTTTCCTTGTATGATGCAAGGAATACAAATCACGTGGTACTCAAAGCGGTTTGTCAACGGATTTTAAAACCTTGCAGACATTCCTTACCGAAGCCATTGCAGCCTTACTTAACGCAATACATCCATTGTTACCAATATATACAGTGAGACATTCAGTAGCTGTGGTGAGGGCTCGAACCTATGCGGAGGGTAGTCAGTCAACCGCATCATTTCTCCTTGATGAAGTCACGTTAATGTGCTTACTCTCTCTCTAATATATTCGGGTTTGTTACATGGTGGGGTGTGACCACCCCAGTGTGTCACATGGTGGGGTGTGACCACCCCAGTGTGTCACATGGTGGGGTGTGACCACCCCAGTGTGTCACATGGTGGGGTGTGACCACCCCAGTGTGTCACATGGTGGGGTGTGACCACCCCAGTGTGTCACATGGTGGGGTGTGACCACCCCAGTGTGTCACATGGTGGGTGTGACCACCCCAGTGTGTCACATGGTGGGGTGTGACCACCACAGTGTGTCACATGGTGGGGTGTGACCACCCCAGTGTGTCACATTTGGGTGTGACCACCCCAGTGTGTCACATGGTGGGTGTGACCACGCCAGTGTGTCACATGGTGGGGTGTGACCACCCCAGTGTGTCACATGGTGGGTGTGACCACCCCAGTGTGTCACATGGTGGGTGTGACCACCCCAGTGTGTCACATGGTGGGGTGTGACCACCCCAGTGTGTCACATGGTGGGTGTGACCACCCCAGTGTGTCACATGGTGGGGTGTGACCACGCCAGTGTGTCACATGGTGGGTGTGACCACCCCAGTGTGTCACATGGTGGGGTGTGACCACGCCAGTGTGTCACATGGTGGGTGTGACCACCCCAGTGTGTCACATGGTGGGTGTGACCACCCCAGTGTGTCACATGGTGGGGTGTGACCACCTCAGTGTGTCACATGGTGGGTGTGACCACGCCAGTGTGTCACATGGTGGGTGTGACCACCCCAGTGTGTCACATGGTGGGTGTGACCACGCCAGTGTGTCACATGGTGGGGTGTGACCACCCCAGTGTGTCACATGGTGGGTGTGACCACCCCAGTGTGTCACATGGTGGGTGTGACCACCCCAGTGTGTCACATGGTGGGGTGTGACCACCCCAGTGTGTCACATGGTGGGTGTGACCACCCCAGTGTGTCACATGGTGGGGTGTGACCACGCCAGTGTGTCACATGGTGGGTGTGACCACCCCAGTGTGTCACATGGTGGGGTGTGACCACCCCAGTGTGTCACATGGTGGGTGTGACCACCCCAGTGTGTCACATGGTGGGGTGTGACCACGCCAGTGTGTCACATGGTGGGTGTGACCACCCCAGTGTGTCACATGGTGGGGTGTGACCACCCCAGTGTGTCACATGGTGGGGTGTGACCACCCCAGTGTGTCACATGGTGGGGTGTGACCACCCCAGTGTGTCACATGGTGGGGTGTGACCACGCCAGTGTGTCACATGGTGGGTGTGACCACGCCAGTGTGTCACATGGTGGGTGTGACCACGCCAGTGTGTCACATGGTGGGGTGTGACCACGCCAGTGTGTCACATGGTGGGGTGTGACCACCCCAGTGTGTCACATGGTGGGGTGTGACCACCCCAGTGTGTCACATGGTGGGGTGTGACCACGCCAGTGTGTCACATGGTGGGTGTGACCACCCCAGTGTGTCACATGGTGGGGTGTGACCACCCCAGTGTGTCACATGGTGGGGTGTGACCACCCCAGTGTGTCACATGGTGGGGTGTGACCACCCCAGTGTGTCACATGGTGGGGTGTGACCACCCCAGTGTGTCACATGGTGGGGTGTGACCACCCCAGTGTGTCACATGGTGGGGTGTGACCACCCCAGTGTGTCACATGGTGGGGTGTGACCACCCCAGTGTGTCACATGGTGGGGTGTGACCACGCCAGTGTGTCACATGGTGGGTGTGACCACCTCAGTGTGTCACATGGTGGGGTGTGACCACCCCAGTGTGTCACATGGTGGGGTGTGACCACCCCAGTGTGTCACATGGTGGGGTGTGACCACACCAGTGTGTCACATGGTGGGTGTGACCACGCCAGTGTGTCACATGGTGGGGTGTGACCACACCAGTGTGTCACATGGTGGGTGTGACCACGCCAGTGTGTACTAATAACACAGTTCATATACTGGCTATAGAGGCCCGCTGGTCTATTGCTCTAGCGAAAGCAGGAGCGGTTATACCCAACTGCTCAGTGGTCTACGTATTCGACTTGCAATCTAAGAACCCGGGTTTAGTCCCCCAGTCCCCAGTCTTTAGTTCAGTACCAGGACGGAAACACTTGAGCACGTTTCATTTCACATTATGCCTCTGTTCACCCAGCAATACAGGGATCCCCGGGAATTAGAAAACTGTTGTGAGTTGCATGTTGGGACAGGCGGGGAGGTTGTCTAGGAGGATAAGCCCAGAGGCAGCGTAGGAGACACGGTGAGAGGGACTAGAGTTACTGTGGTCAGGTCCCTGGTACTTCTTCACCGTCACCATTGTGGCACAGTTGCTGCTGGCACCGTGGCCCTAGCTGTGTTGGTATGGCTGGGATTACTCATGGTCCCGGCCGATATGTTTATACCCAGCAGCCATTATATTGTTGATGAGATGAGATACACGAGTTGGTATACCGCCGGTCACCAGGGTGACGCTCCTCCACACATGGGTCATGACGCTCCTCCACACATGGGTCACCAGGGTGACGCTCCTCCACACATGGGTCATGACGCTCCTCCACACATGGGTCATGACGCTCCTCCACACATGGGTCATGACGCTCCTCCACACATGGGTCATGACGCTCCTCCACACATGGGTCACCAGGGTGACGCTCCTCCACACATGGGTCATGACGCTCCTCCACACATGGGTCACCAGGGTGACGCTCCTCCACACATGGGTCACCAGGGTGACGCTCCTCCACACATGGGTCACCAGGGTGACGCTCCTCCACACATGGGTCATGACGCTCCTCCACACATGGGTCGCCAAGGTTTAGCACTATATGGTAATATGAAGATGCTCTCCTCAGCACCCTGGGTAGTGACGTTATCATTCACCCGGATTATCCCAGACAACACTCTCGTATTGTGAGGTCCTCGTTCGCATCTTCGTTGGTCCAAGTCAATGAAATATGCTGCCCGTCCTCATAAACAAAGGTCCATTCCATGCACCCGCCAACCCCCCCCCCCCCAGATTATGAATGAAAGACAGTTTACACACGACTCACAACTGATGACGTTCGAACACTTCCAGGACAAATGCATCACTAACGAATTTTATTCGAACCACAACACTGTAAATGCTTCACCCACGGACTACAATTACAAATAATCACCAACAGAACCTAAGCACCTAGCCTCCCCAGTGCCTAATTATGCACAATATGTTAATATATTAAAATATTAATTTATTTTTTAGAAAATTCCTGTTTTGAATGAACAGCATGTTAAAAATTATGAATGCATCTTTGGGGTCGACCGCTGGATGGAATGGACTCCGTCTGAGGATTGGTTCAAATATAATATGGCCTGGCATTATGTCTCCAGGTCGGCTCCCCAACCACTCAAATAATGTTCACAATTTATATAGTTTTAATAGTTATAGTTCCTTCTTGGGAGATGGAAATGGTTCCAGATATTGAGTTATATAACATATGTATTGTATATGTAATGTTGCTTCTTATGTGTGTGTGTTGAAGGCTGCAGCCATCCTCCCCAGGATGGTGCGGGTCTCTAATATATCCATCCTGCTGCCCTCTCTAGGACGGTGGTAGGCTCACCCCTCCCATCCTCTCTGGGACGGTAGTAGGCTCACCCCTCCCATCCTCTCTGGGACGGTAGTAGGCTCACCCCTCCCATCCTCTCTGGGACGGTAGTAGGCTCACCCTCCCATCCTCTCTGGGACGGTGGTAGGCTCACCCCTCCCATCCTCTCTGGGACGGTGGTAGGCTCACCCCTCCCATCCTCTCTGGGACGGTAGTAGGCTCACCCCTCCCATCCTCTCTAGGACGGTAGTAGGCTCACCCCTCCCATCCTCTCTGGGACGGTAGTAGGCTCACCCCTCCCATCCTCTCTGGGACGGTGGTAGGCTCACCCCTCCCATCCTCTCTGGGACGGTGGTAGGCTCACCCCTCCCATCCTCTCTGGGACGGTGGTAGGCTCACCCCTCCCATCCTCTCTGGGACGGTAGTAGGCTCACCCCCCCCCCATCCTCTCTGGGACGGTGGTAGGCTCACCCCTCCCATCCTCTCTAGGACGGTGGTAGGCTCACCCCTCCCATCCTCTCTGGGACGGTGGTAGGCTCACCCCTCCCATCCTCTCTGGGACGGTAGTAGGCACACCCCCCCCATCCTCTCTGGGACGGTGGTAGGCTCACCCCTCCCATCCTCTCTGGGACGGTGGTAGGCTCACCCCCCCCCATCCTCTCTGGGACGGTAGTAGGCTCACCCCCCCCCCATCCTCTCTGGGACGGTAGTAGGCTCACCCCCCCCCATCCTCTCTGGGACGGTAGTATAGGCTCACCTCTCCCATCCTCTCTGGGACGGTAGTAGGCTCACCCCTCCCATCCTCTCTGGGACGGTAGTATAGGCTCACCCCTCCCATCCTCTCTAGGACGGTGGTAGGCTCACCCTTCCCATCCTCTCTGGGACGGTAGTAGGCTCACGCCTCCCATCCTCTCTGGGACGGTAGTAGGCTCACCTCTCCCATCCTCTCTGGGACGGTAGTAGGCTCACCCCCCCCCCCCCCATCCTCTCTGGGACGGTAGTAGGCTCACGCCTCCCATCCTCTCTGGGACGGTGGTAGGCTCACCCCCCATCCTCTCTGGGACGGTAGTAGGCTCACCCCTCCCATCCTCTCTGGGACGGTAGTAGGCTCACCTCTCCCATCCTCTCTGGGACGGTAGTAGGCTCACCCCCCCCCCATCCTCTCTGGGACGGTAGTAGGCTCACCCCTCCCATCCCCTCTGGGACGGTGGTAGGCTCACCCCCCCCATCCTCTCTGGGACGGTAGTAGGCTCACCCCTCCCATCCTCTCTGGGACGGTAGTAGGCTCACCTCTCCCATCCTCTCTGGGACGGTGGTAGGCTCACCCCTCCCATCCTCTCTGGGACGGTAGTAGGCTCACCCCCCCCCCCCATCCTCTCTGGGACGGTAGTAGGCTCACCCCTCCCATCCTCTCTGGGACGGTAGTAGGCTCACCCCTCCCATCCTCTCTGGGACGGTAGTAGGCTCACCCCCCCCCATCCTCTCTGGGACGGTGGTAGGCTCACCCCTCCCATCCTCTCTGGGACGGTAGTAAGCTCACCCCCCCCCCATCCTCTCTAGGACGGTGGTAGGCTCACCCCTCCCATCCTCTCTGGGACGGTAGTATAGGCTCACCTCTCCCATCCTCTCTGGGACGGTAGTATAGGCTCACCTCTCCCATCCTCTCTGGGACGGTAGTAGGCTCACCCCTCCCATCCTCTCTGGGACGGTAGTATAGGCTCACCTCTCCCATCCTCTCTGGGACGGTAGTAGGCTCACCCCTCCCATCCTCTCTGGGACGGTAGTAGGCTCACCTCTCCCATCCTCTCTGGGACGGTAGTAGGCTCACCTCTCCCATCCTCTCTGGGACGGTAGTAGCTCACCTCTCCCATCCTCTCTGGGACGGTAGTAGGCTCACCCCTCCCACCTCCTGACGGTACGGAAGTATAGGCTCACCTCTCCCATCCTCTCTGGACGGTAGTAGGCTCACCCCTCCCATCCTCTCTGGGACGGTAGTAGGCTCACCCCTCCCATCCTCTCTGGGACGTAGTATAGGCTCACCTCTCCCATCCTCTCTGGGACGGTAGTAGGCTCCCCCTCCCATCCTCTCTGGGACGGTAGTATAGGCTCACCTCTCCTCCTCTCTGGGACGGTGGTAGGCTCACCCTCCCCATCCTCTCTAGGACGGTGGTAGGCTCACCCCCTCCATCCTCTCTGGGACGGTGGTAGGCTCACCCCTCCCATCCTCTCTGGGACGGTGGTAGGCTCACCCCTCCCATCCTCTCTGGGACGGTAGTAGGCTCACACCCTCCCATCTCTCTGGGATGGTAGTAGGCTCACCCCTCCCATCCTCTCTAGGACGGTGGTAGGCTCACCCCTCCCATCCTCTCTAGGACGGTAGTAGGCTCACCCCTCCCATCCTCTCTAGGACGGTGGTAGGCTCACCCCTCCCATCCTCTCTGGGACGGTAGTAGGCTCACCCCTCCCATCCTCTCTAGGACGGTGGTAGGCTCACCCCTCCCCATCCTCTCTGGACGGTAGTAGGCTCACCCCTCCCATCCTCTCTGGGACGGTAGTAGGCTCACCCCTCCCATCTCTCTAGGACGGTAGTAGGCTCACCCCTCCCATCCTCTCTGGGACGGTAGTAGGCTCACCCCCCCCTCCTCTCTGGGACGGTAGTAGGCTCACCCCTCCCATCCTCTCTAGGACGGTAGTAGGCTCACCCCTCCCATCCTCTCTGGGACGGTAGTAGGCTCACCCCTCCCATCCTCTCTGGGACGGTAGTAGGCTCACCCCTCCCATCCTCTCTAGGACGGTAGTAGGCTCACCCCTCCCATCCTCTCTGGGACGGTAGTAGGCTCACCCCTCCATCCTCTCTAGGACGGTAGTAGGCTCACCCCTCCCATCCTCTCTGGGACGGTAGTAGGCTCACCCCTCCCATCCTCTCTGGGCCGGTAGTAGGCTCACCCCTCCCATCCTCTCTGGGACGGTAGTAGGCTCACCCCTCCCATCCTCTCTGGGACGGTAGTAGGCTCACCCCTCCCATCCTCTCTGGGACGGTAGTAGGCTCACCCCTCCCATCCTCTCTGGGACGGTAGTAAGCTCACCCCTCCCATCCTCTCTGGGACGGTAGTAGGCTCACCCCTCCCATCCTCTCTGGGACGGTAGTAGGCTCACCCCTCCCATCCTCTCTGGGACGGTAGTAGGCTCACCTCTCCCATCCTCTCTGGGACGGTAGTAGGCTCACCCCTCCCATCCTCTCTGGGACGGTGGTAGGCTCACCCCTCCCATCCTCTCTGGGACGGTAGTAGGCTCACCCCTCCCATCCTCTCTGGGACGGTAGTAGGCTCACCCCTCCCATCCTCTCTGGGACGGTAGTAGGCTCACCTCTCCCATCCTCTCTGGGACGGTAGTAGGCTCACCCCTCCCATCCTCTCTGGGACGGTAGTAGGCTCACCCCTCCCATCCTCTCTGGGACGGTAGTAGGCTCACCCCTCCCATCCTCTCTGGGACGGTAGTAGGCTCACCCCTCCCATCCTCTCTAGGACGGTAGTAGGCTCACCCCTCCCATCCTCTCTGGGACGGTAGTAGGCTCACCCCTCCCATCCTCTCTGGGACGGTAGTAGGCTCACCCCTCCCATCCTCTCTAGGACGGTAGTAGGCTCACCCCTCCCATCCTCTCTGGGACGGTAGTAGGCTCACCCCTCCCATCCTCTCTAGGACGGTAGTAGGCTCACCCATCCCATCCTCTCTGGGACGGTAGTAGGCTCACCCCTCCCATCCTCTCTGGGACGGTAGTAGGCTCACCCCTCCCACAGAGATGAGAGAGAGGATCAAAATGTGTACAATAGTACCAACAGGGTCTTTATGTTAAGGCATCAATATTGTGTTTATTACGTCCAGAGCTTCATGATGTACATTGCTGTGTACATGTGACGTGTAGGCCTATGATGGTTGGTAGTGCGGCGCCGCGCAGGCCAGGGAAAGTTAATGTGTTCTCCCATACTGACGAGTGGCCATGAACACGTAGAAAGTTTGTGTAAGCGATGGTATGAATAATACATTGTTGTCTTTACGTGCCGTGATATTGGGCGTATAGTGGTGCTGGCCTCCGCCCTGTGTACCTGTGTTTCATGTATTGGTAGTGGTGGTGGTGGTGGTGTATGGGAGTGTGGCGGCTATTGTCTGTCGTCTCCACTACCACTGCTTCTCCTGTCACTGCTCCACCACACCACCACCAGCCGCACCAACTGCACCTGGCACCCCATACTGTGCACCTGGGCCAGGCCTCATACCCGACAACCAGTGACACTAACCATACCCTATACCCACACTGTCACCAGCCAGCCATATATAATACCCACACTGTCACCAGCCAGCCATATATAATACCCACACTGTCACCAGCCAGGCATATATAATACCCACACTGTCACCAGCCAGCCATATATAATACCCACACTGTCACCAGCCAGGCATATATAATACCCACACTGTCACCACCCAGCCATATATAATACCCACACTGTCACCACCCAGCCATATATAATACCCACTGTCACCACCCAGCCATATATAATACCCACACTGTCACCACCCAGCCATATATATATACCCACACAAGACAAGCGTGCCTGATAGCCACCATAGTGACGGTCCAGGGAAGGTGTAAAGTCTCAACACAGTACCACTGGCTAAAGTGTCTGGTACATTTAAGACCCGAGTTCGCATCTCCAACAATCTAAGTGTACGGCATGTTACTTCCCAGGCTATTGTGGCTAGCATCTTGTATTAATATATCTAGTTGCTGGTTTTTTGTATTGTTATTGATGAGGAAGTGTTTAAGTAGTGAGGTAATTGTTGTTGTGCATGTTGAGCATGACTGGTGGTGTTAGGAGAGTGACCGGGTGGTGGTGGGTAAGGGCGTGCGTGTGCACTCTCTGTGAAAGGAAAGTACAAATATTACCGTAAGAGACGCTTACAGAGTCAGTCCTTGGATTATAAGTGATGCAGAGAGAGGCGCTGGTCTACTGGAGACTTCCAGGACCAGGCACTGAGCGGGGTGTTAATCACCTGCTTTTGGGAAAGCTGGTGGTGGTCTGAAAGACAATGGTCAAGTCGTATCGGCCACCATTTTAGTTGGCAGTTTAAATTACTCTTTCGTGCATGCTTTTTTCTTTATTAAATGCTGATGTTTATATATGTTTTGTTTCTTCAGGGGAATGGAGGCGTGACAGTGGAGGTTATAGGCGTCCACTTGACGACGACTGTCACACAACTAGCCAGGATCATGACCCCAAAGTTGACGAGAAAAGGTCAAGATCCAAAGATGATATAACACAAAGTCTCCGCACAAGACGGCCACCTCGCAGACGCCAGCAGGGCAAGTCATTGTCCACGGATCAACACCGCACAAACTTCTCAACCCTCAAATTTACGAAATATTTTTTTCGTCACATGCGCAAATTTTACGAAATAGGTGACAACTTGAAGACCGTACATTCCACGACCGCAGTAGATGGTGACACTGTCGAAGAGCCAACATCCAGAGCACCTGAGTAGCAAGCCTACACGGCCAACAAAGGGAACACGTCTGAAGACAGCAAAGGGAACACCTGTGAAGCCAACAAAGGTGGTAGTCGGAGAAGGCAGGAGAGCAGGTACATCTCCTAGACCACAGGAGGTGACATTCGTGGCTCATACAAGGTCACAGCCAACACCAGCACCAGAATATATCGTGTCTTCCGACTACTCGTCATCGCCACCTCATTTTCCTCTTCCTCCTCCTCTTTCCCCTCCTGAAGTTTATTTGAACTTTCTCTTTCCGAGTGGAGGCGAGAGATTGTGTTTGAGCCGTGAAGGTTGGGTCGGCACAGTCTACCTTTGACTAGCGAGAGGCCAAGCAAGCCCCGCCTCCCTCCCTCTCTCCTCACAGTGATCACATGAGTACATCAACTCAGCCTCACACGCTCACTCTCGCTCCTTCACTTCCCACCTCACGCCCTACCAACTTAGTCAATATCTATTCCACTCTCGTTTCACGAACCTGTGATCAAATCTTGACTAATACCCGTTGGTATTGAGAAGTGTTATCTGTGTTATCTGTGGCGGGCTTGCGACAGTGACGGTGTCTTGTGTTCATGAAGAACACCGTTACATTCGAGTTGTCTTGCTTTCTTCAACATGAAGTGTTGGCATGACTAAGGAGCCCCGCCGGTTGTTCCCGCTGACGCTAACACGCTCATCACTACCATATAAACGCTGTAACTATCACCTCAAGAAGTTAAAGGTGTTGAAAGTAAAGGATAAAAGTGGCACAAGATTTCTAAGAACCAGATCCCCAGTGAAGGAAAGTGAAGCAGAAGAACTACCTCGCCTCCATACATGACCTGNGTGTTTCTCCCTCTTGTGTTAGTCCTGTGTCGTGGTCTCTCACTCTTGTGTTAGTCCCTGTGTCGTGGTCTCACTCTTGTGTTAGTCCTGTGTCGTGGTCTCACTCTTGTGTTAGTCCTGTGTCGTGGTCTCTCACTCTTGTGTTAGTCCTGTGTCGTGGTCTCCCTCTTGTGTTAGTCCTGTGTCGTGGTCTCTCACTCTTGTGTTAGTCCTGTGTCGTGGTCTCTCACTCTTGTGTTAGTCCTGTGTCGTGGTCTCTCACTCTTGTGTTAGTCCCTGTGTCGTGGTCTCCCTCTTGTGTTAGTCCTGTGTCGTGGTCTCCGTCTACTGTCTTAGCGGTGTTTAATGTGCGGCATCTGGTAAGACAAGGCGAGCTGTAGGCGTGAAGTAGTCGGGATTTATTGTTTTGACTGAGATTAAGATTATATTAATAGGTGTTGTTTTGCTTGTTGGTGTTTGTGATGTGGTAAGCGTGTAGACTCCGTAGTGTGGTGAGGCATCGCTCTGTGGTGTAGGGTCTACATGTGCTAGTTTTGGTAGTGAGAACGGCCCGGGGCTCGAACCCTCGTCAGAGTGGGATGACTGGAGAACGTCCTCCGTATTCCGGGCTGACCTGGACGTCGAATAACCTAACCCGCTCCAGTACTTAGCCGCAGGTCTAAATCATGACATGAGAAAAATGATCTGAAACAATTCGATTTAGCTTTTTTCAACTTTTATTTTTACTAAATCTGGGCTAACTTTTCTACCGTAATCTAACAGAATTTGAGCTGAACGATTGATAGTTCTATATATATATATATCACTGTAGATGTATAATACTATGGTATTATTTATGTAGTGTTGAGTGGTCGGGTTGTGGAAGGCTGTGATGTTTGGTGAGCAGGAGCTCCGGACCTGCCTTCACAAGTGAGGCGGCTCTGTCCCGCCCCGGACACTTTCACAACCTTGCGGTACTCCTTGTCGCAGACACACAGCATGTTGGGTTTATCCAGGTCCCCCATACTCCACCCTTCACCTCCCCCCCCCATGTCACCCACAACACTTGTTGTTCTTGTTGTTTGAGAGTTAGTTACTCAGACGGAAATGTGCATGTAGCACGGGCCCTTGTAGTGAGCCCGTACCACACCTGTTGATTAACTTGCAGGTGTGTATTTACTGCCAGCTGAGCATTTGCCAACATGCAACTTGCCACGGTTGATTACCACTCTGTTATTAATTTATTGCTAGGTGAGTAGAGGCAACAGGTGTAAGGAAACATGAACGAGCGTCCTGCCTTACCCTGGAATCCAACCCGGATCTAATTTGAAATTGAATTAAAATTTAAAAAAGTTAATTTGGGTAAAATACAGAGAAAGGGATGAGGTTCCTCAGGTATTCTCACCCCGTTCAGTACAAGGTGTTCTTACATATATAGACACATCACAAACAATAACATATTAGCGAACATTCTGAGTGAAGGGATCTAATTGGTTGGCAGTCGACTCCTGTGGGCGCGCTTGACCTTATTCTCGTGCTTTCTTCCTGCTCTGTGCTTGAAGTGTCCCTTACTTCACAAGGGGGGGGGGAGTAAAGCCTTGGCAAAAAATTATAGGCCAGTTGCACTAACATCACACATAATAAAAGTGTTTGAAAGAATGATTAGGAATCAAATTTCTAGTTTTATGGAAAACAATGAATTGCACAACCCAGGACAACATGGATTTAGAGCGGGAAGATCCTGTCTGTCACAGTTACTCAACCACTATGACAAAATCACAGAAGCCCTAGAAGAAAAGCAAAATGCAGATGTTGTATACACAGACTTTGCAAAGGCGTTCGACAAATGTGACATGGGGTGATAGCTCACAAAATGAGGTCAATGGGAATAACTGGAAAAGTAGGACGCTGGATACTCAATTTCCTGTCGAACAGAACACAAAGAGTAACAGTCAATCAGATAAAATCGAGTCCAAGCGATGTTAAAAGCTCTGTACCTCAAGGTACAGTCCTTGCACCGCTACTGTTCCTTATTCTCGTATGATATAAACAAAAATACACGTCACAGCTTCGTGTCGTCCTTTTGCAGATGACACAAAAATCAGCATGAAAATTACCTCTGCTGAAGACATTGAAAAACTACAAGCAGATGTCAACAAAGTTTTCGATTGGGCAGCAGAAAATAACATGATGTTTAACAGTGATAAATTTCAGGTACTCAGGTACGGCAAAAATGAGGATCTGAAACATAATACAGGGTACAAAACACAATCGAATCTTCCCATAGTAGAAAAACAGCATGTCAAGGATTTGGGAATAATGATGTCAGACGACCTAACGTTTAGGGAGCATAACCAAGCAAATATTGCGTCAGCCAGAAAAATGATCGGATGGATTACGAGAACTTTCAAATCCAGGGATCCCATCACAATGGTTGTACTCTTCAAGTCACTTGTATTGTCCCGTCTCGAGTACTGCTCAGTACTCACTTCCCCCTTCAGAGCAGGAGAGATTGCTGAAATAGAGGGAATACAGAGAACATATACGGCACGCATAGACGCGATAAAACACCTAAATTATTAGGATCGTCTCAAAGCTCTCCAAATGTACTCTCTAGAAAGGAGACGAGAGAGATACCAAATAATATACACATGGAAAATACTGGAGGGCCAGGTCCCAAATCTGCACAGTAAAATAACAACGTACTGGAGTGAACGATATGGAAGAAAATGCAAGATTGAACCAGTGAAGAGCAGAGGTGCCATAGGCACAATCAGAGAGCACTGTATAAACATCAGAGGTCCGCGGTTGTTCAACGTCCTCCCAGCGACTATAAGAAATATTGCCGGAACAACCGTGGACATCTTCAAGAGAAAACTAGACTGTTTTCTAAGAGAAGTTCCGGATCAGTCGGGCTGTGGTGGGTATGTGGACCTGCGGGCCGCTCCAAGCAACAGCCTGGTGGACCAAGCTCTCACAAGTCGAGCCTGGCCTCGGGCCGGGCTTGGGGAGTAGAAGAACTCCCAGAACCCCATCAACCAGGTACTCCGTGGGCTCCATCCTCTTGTTGATACTCAAGTTGTACTTCTTAGTGAGAGCAGTCAATGTCACCCTCCACTCCAAGGTCATTGTTCCTCTCAACATATTTCCCTCAACTAACCTGTGATACACGTTTGACCCCTGTACTGCTGCTCTACTTCAGAGGCATCTGTCCACGGCGTACAAATACCCAACCAGTTTCGTTCAATTGGCACCACATTATGATTTTATTGGCTTCTGGTTTATGACGGTGATTGATGTTTGTGGAGCTCTTTGGTTTTGTATATCTGAGTTGCAGACTACGAGGAGTGTGGAGCATATTGTTTACCTGGAGGTAACAACCTTGTACGTGTCTCCACGACTGTTGCAGCTACGGTGAACACTCGTGACTGTGACAACACTACCACAAGGTGCAGGACAACCTTCCTGAGTGTTGGGAGGTGATCCACCGTCACACAACACTACCACTAGGTGCAGGACAACCTTCCTGAGTGTTGGGAGGTGATCCACCGTCACACAACACTACCACAAGGTGCAGGACAACCTTCCTGAGTGTTGGGAGGTGATCCACCGTCACACAACACTACCACAAGGTGCAGGACAACCTTCCTGAGTGTTGGGAGGTGATCCGCCGACACACAACACTACCACCAGGTGCAGGACAACCTTCCTGAGTGTTGGGAGGTGATCCACCGTCACACAACACTACCACTAGGTGCAGGACAACCTTCCTGAGTGTTGGGAGGTGATCCACCGTCACACAACACTACCACAAGGTGCAGGACAACCTTCCTGAGTGTTGGGAGGTGATCCACCGTCACACAACACTACCACTAGGTGCAGGACAACCTTCCTGAGTGTTGGGAGGTGATCCACCGTCACACAACACTACCACTAGGTGCAGGACAACCTTCCTGAGTGTTGGGAGGTGATCCACCGTCACACAACACTACCACAAGGTGCAGGACAACCTTCCTGAGTGTTGGGAGGTGATCCACCGTCACACACTACCACAAGGTGCAGGACAACCTTCCTGAGTGTTGGGAGGTGATCCACCGACACACAACACTACCACCAGGTGCAGGACAACCTTCCTGAGTGTTGGGAGGTGATCCACCGTCACACAACACTACCACAAGGTGCAGGACAACCTTCCTGAGTGTTGGGAGGTGATCCACCGTCACACAACACTACCACCAGGTGCAGGACAACCTTCCTGAGTGTTGGGAGGTGATCCACCGTCACACAACACTACCACAAGGTGCAACACAGTGTTGGGCTGGTGTTCCCACTTGAACAAAGGTTCACGTGTTCAAAGGTCCCAACTTTCCCGTAGTCGTGAACAGTAAAGCTGATAGGCTTCTCGAGGTCCCCCTATCCCAGTGGCTATACCATCCCCAGGATGCAGCCTAATAATGTACGTGCTCAACTAAGGGGTACCTATTTACTGCTAGGTGAACAGAGGCATCAGTTGAAAGTAAACGTGCTCAACTGGCCCTCTCTCCCGCCCGGGGATCGAACCTGGGATTCTCGGTTGTGAGTCAAAGACGTAGACCTCTCGTTAGCTTTCTATGAAACTGTGAAAGCTGTTTGCCAGTTAGATGTCAGAGTGACATTTAAACTTTCACCTGTAATTTGCTCATCAAATAAGAGTGTTGCCTTCAGTGTGTGAACCAACACGTTATTGAACCAGTGTGTTCTTTGGGGCTACAACCTGTACCTTAATGTGTAACTTTGGCTGAGTGACTGTTACCTTACCCCAACCTTCACTTGACACTACAGTGTGACCAAGCCCTCTCTTGTGTTACATTGTCTCCCACATGTGCTATAATGACCACCGTGTGTTATAGTGACTCCCCGTGTGTTATAATGACTCCTCGTGTGTTATAATGACTCCCCCGTGTGTTATAATGACTCTCCCGTGTGTTATAATGACTCCCGTGTGTTATAATGACTCCTCGTGTGTTATAATGACTCCCCCCGTGTGTTATAATGACTCCCGTGTGTTATAATGACTCCTCGTGTGTTATAATGACTCCCCCCGTGTGTTATAATGACTCCCCCGTGTGTTATAATGACTCCCCCGTGTGTTATAATGACTCCCCCGTGTGTTATAATGACTCCCCCGTGTGTTATAATGACTCCCCCGTGTGTTATAATGACTCCCCCGTGTGTTATAATGACTCCCCCGTGTGTTATAATGACTCCCCCGTGTGTTATAATGACTCCACCGTGTGTTATAATGACTCCTCGTGTGTTATAATGACTCCCCCGTGTATTATAATGACTCCTCGTGTGTTATAATGACTCCCCCGTGTGTTATAATGACTCCTCGTGTGTTATAATGACTCCCCCGTGTGTTATAATGACTCCTCGTGTGTTATAATGACTCCCCCCGTGTGTTATAATGACCCCCCGTGTGTTATAATGACACCCGCGTGTGTTATAACGACTCCCCCCGTGTGTTATAATGACTCCCCCGTGTGTTATAATGACTCCCCCTGTGTGTTATAATGACTCCCCCGTGTGTTATAATGACTCCCCCCCCGTGTGTTATAATGACTCCCCCGCGTGTTATAATGACACCCCGTGTGTTATAATGACTCCCGCGTGTGTTATAATGACTCCCCCGTGTGTTATAATGACTCTCCCGTGTGTTATAATGACACCCCCGTGTGTTATAATGACTCCCCCCGTGTGTTATAATGACTCTCCCGTGTGTTATAATGACTCCCCCCGTGTGTTATAATGACCCCCCGTGTGTTATAATGACTCCCCCGTGTGTTATAATGACTCCCCCGTGTGTTATAATGACTCCCCACGTGTGTTATAATGACTCCCCCCGTGTGTTGT
>WNGS01000063.1:0-10031 GCA_020271785.1 Procambarus virginalis | reverse complement strand
GCTCTAGTGCCACCCCTTGTGTCAGCCTCTAGTGCCACCCCTTGTGTCAGCCTCTAGTGCCACCCCTTGTGTCAGCCTCTAGTGCCACCGTGCCACCCTTGTGTCAGCCTCTAGTGCCACCCATTGTGTCAGGCTCTAGTGCCACCCATTGTGTCAGCCTCTAGTGCCACCCCTTGTGTCAGCCTCTAGTGCCACCCTTGTGTCAGCCTCTAGTGCCACCCTCTTGTGTCAACATGATGTAAACACAGTCATTACAAAGACATTTGACAAATGTGACCAAGGAGTGACAGCTCACAAGCTGTCAGTAGGAATAACAGGGAAAAGTAGGGTGATTTATATTCAATTTCCTCTCAAACTGAATGGAAAGAGTATCACTTAATCAAACAGAACAGTGACAAGCTCTGTACCTCAAGGCACAGTCCTTGAACCACTGTGTTTTCTTATTCTTATATCAGATATAGACAAAAATATAAGTCACAGCTTTGCATCGTCTTGTGCAATATAAAAATCAACTTGAAGATTTCTTCTGTAGAAGACACTGAAAAACTATAAGTTGATATCAGTAAAGTCTTCGATTGGCCAACTGAAACTAACATGTTGTAATAAATTTCAGAGACTTAGGTTAGTAAAAATTAAGAATATCGAAATACACAGTATCAAGCTCAATCACGTCCACTCAGGAAGGAAAAGATGTAAATGATCTGGAAATAATGATGTCAGGTGACCTAACGATTAGTGAACATAACCAAGCAAATATTGCGTCAGCCAGGAAAATTATAACCATATATTGCGTCAGCCAGGAAAATTATAACCATATATTGCGTCAGCCAGGAAAATTATAACCATACATTGCGTCAGCCAGGAAAATTATAACCATACATTGCGTCAGCCAGGAAAATTATAACCATACATTGCGTCAGCCAGGAAAATTATAGGATGGATTATGAGCACCTTCAAATCGCTTGTGTTGACCCGTCTTGAGTATTGCTCAGTGTTCTTTTATCCCGTCCAGAGCAGGAGAGATTGCTGAAATAGAGGGAATACAGAGAACATAAACATCACGCATAAACACGATAAAACACCTAAATTATTGGGACCGTCTCAAAGCTCTCCAAATGTATTCTGGAAAGGAGATGAGAAAGATATCAAATAATATATACATGGAAGATACTTTTTTTATTATTATTATTTTCTACCACAGACGTGGCCACACATTTACAATGCTAACCAGCATATATATATTTTCTTCTGTCCTCCATGAACAGGGTTAGAGATGTGTTAAACATATAGTTCAAGGGTTTATTGAACAATCAACCACAGAAGGTGATTTGGTGCTTTTAAAATGCTAAGCTAATATGCTTAAATTAAAATGCTTATTTAAAATGCTACATACGTAAATACATAGATACACAGATTTACCGTATGCCCTACATAAAGTGTTCGAAGTGTCATTATTGTGCATTTACAAGGTGAAATGTAATTCTGATCAGCTTCCATATATACTTTATAGACATACACACACATATACGAACATATAGATATATACATACATATATACACACACATATGCACTCTTTTACTCTGACAGGGTGAGATAGCTGATAGAGAAACTAGTGTGCAATTAAGCACTTAATCACTGAAGGTGATTAAGGTGCTTTTACAAGGTCAGGTTATATAGTTACATCACATACATACATTGTATAACAGTTGTATTACAAAGTCAATGCTGGGTACAAGTCCAATATATCATCAAGTGTTCCAGTACTCATATAGTAATTACAAAGTTCAGCATACCTTAGCCCAGGAGGGCGAAAGTCAGTCAATATGGGACATTCTACAATATAATGTTCAAGACAGTGCATGTTTTCTCTTTTCACAAAGTTGACACATTGTGTACTCGACATTTGGGTTTTGAGAGAGCTGCCAGATACGTCTATATCCCAGGCGTATTCTGGCCACTATAACATCACATTGCCGGGTTCTTGTTCTATTAGTCCCATATGTGAATGTCTCCTCACGATATCTATCATAATATTTAATGCTACACTTTCAGGTCTTTGTGAATTTGTTAGGTCGGTGAGATCTTCATTAGATATTTGTTTAAGTATTCTCTTTGTCACTGATAATGAAACACCCATATCAATTTCTACCACTGGTTTTCTGCAGTCTGTCTTTGCAAGCATATCAACAGTGTCATGCCTTGAGATGCCAACATGTGATGGTGTCCATAGGAATTTAATGTCAAATATGTTTTTTTTAGCTGCTAAAACATTCATTCGAATATCACTGACTATTTTCTGGGTGTCACTACTATGTGCGTTCAATGCCAGGAGTGCACTCTGCGAGTCACAGTATGTAAGTCCACTGCCTTTGTCTTTTAAAAATTCAGTGGCAAGGTATATGCCTGCAAGTTGGGTTTGAGTTGTACTTGCCCAGTCATTGACGCGCTTCATTGCTGTATGTACGAGAGAAGATTGTTCAAATATATTACATGCGCATCCGGTACATCGTCCACCTTCTTCTACAGTGCCGTCGGTATATCATCGATACACATTGTTACCCATACTCTGAGTACTTTCAGTGATGCTTTCCAGTGTGGAAGATACTGGAAGGTCAGGTCCCAAATTTGCACAGTAGAATAACAACATACTGGAGTGAAAGATTCGGAAAGAAATGCAGAAAAGAAACAGTGAAGTGTAGAGATGCCATAGGCACAATCAGAGAACACTGAACATCAGGAGTCCACGACTGTTCAATATTCTTTCAGAAACTATAAGAAATATTGTTGGTGCAAAACTTGATTTGCCCAGGAGAAAATTTGTCGCTTTCTTGCAAGAAGTGCCAAGTTGTAGGGGATATGTGGGCCTGCGGGCCGCTTCTACCAACAGTGTGTTAAAACAAATTCCACAATTAAGCCAGGGAAGTAGAACTCTCAGAACCCTCTCCAGAAGTAGTGCCACGTCCTGTAGTACTATCATTTAGTGCCACTCCTTGTAGCACTTATATAGTGCCACTCATTGTATTGACACTATAGTGGCGCTCGTGAATCGAGCTATTAGCTCTTGGACCCCGCCTTTCTAACCAATCTTTTTTCCTCTTATATCTACTACATATAATTTCCACCACTCACACACACACACACACACACACCACACACACACACACACACACACACACACACACACACACACACACACCAAGCAAATGTAATGTAATGAAGATAGGGGTAGGAAGCAGGAGACCAGATACAAGGTATCATTTGGGAGATGAAATACTTCAAGAGTCAGAGAGAGACAAAGACCTGGGGTTGATATCACGCCAGACCTGTCCCTGAAGCTCATATCAAGAGGATAACATCAGCAGCATATGCCAGGTTGGCTAACATAAGAACGGCCTTTAGAAACTTGTGTAAGGAATCTTTCAGAATATTATATACCACATATGTCAGACCAATCCTGGAGTATGCGGCTCCAACATGGAGTCCATATCTAGTCAAGCATAAGACTAAACTAGAAAGGTTCAAAGGTTTGCCACCAGACTAGTACCCGAGCTGAGAGGTATGAGCTACGAGGAGGGACTACGGGAATTAACCTCACTTCGTTGGAAGACAGAAGAGTTAGGGAGGACATGATCACCACATTCAAGATTCTCAAGGGAATCGACAGGGTTGATAAAGACAGGCTATTTAACACAAGGGGCACACGCACTAGGGGACACAGGTGGAAACTGAGTGCCCAAATGAGCCCCAGAGATATTAGAAAGAACTTTTTTAGTGTCAGAGTGGTTGACAAATGGAATGCATTAGGAAGCGATGTGGTGGAGGCTGACTCCATACACAGTTTCAAGTGTAGATATGATTGAGCCCAATAGGCTCAGGAACCTGTACACCTGTTGATTGACGGTTGAGAGGCGGGACCAAAGAGCCACAGCTCAACCCCCGCAACACACAACTAGGTAAGTACACACACACACACACCACACACACACACACCACACACACACACACACACACACACACACACACACACACACACACACACACCAGCAAAGGGACCTCCCGCTTTAATGTGGTAGTGGGCGCGAGGCCACACACTCCCCCTCACCTCAATGGCCGGACGAGCTCTCCACAACGAGCTGGGTGTAGCCAGGACACCATCGCTCCGTGCACCAGTTTACCGTCCTGGTGACCGCCAGCACGGGCCCGGGGCCGACCAGGAGGTGTGTGAAGCCCGGTGACCACACCACCAAGAGGATAAGGAGAAGGAACGAAATTATCAGGGGGAAAGCGGCAAGCCATTACAACTATATAGCACTTGGAAGGGATCAGGATAGGGATTAGGGATGGGATGGGGAGGAGAGAAAGAGAGAACTAGCAAGAAATGGATGAGGAAGATTAAAAAACGGTAATTATCAAGAGAAGCCTGTATACCTAAGACTATATATATGCCTTGGAAGGGATGAGGATGCAGGATTGGACTTGGATATTTCTGTATTTTCCATAGTGCAGAAGCTGGCACTTAACTTCATTAAACATTGTGTTATTTTCTGTGGCCCATTGAAAGACCTGAGTAACTCAGATTGTAAGTTTGCCGTGTCCTCTATGTTGTCTACTCTCATAAAATCCTAGTGTCATCCTGCAATGGATGATACAGTGCTATTGATTGTGTCCTTGTCTATGTCCGATATGAGGATGAGAAATAGTACTGGAGCAAGCACAGTACCCTGAGGGACTGTACTGGAGCAAGCACAGTACCCTGGGACTCTGTACTGGAGTAAGCACAGTACCCTGGGGGACTGAGCTCTTCTCGGTTGATGGTCCAGATTTTATTTTTTTTGACTATTACGTATTCGGTTCTGTCAGGAAATTGTAGATCCATCTGCATATTTTTCCAGTAATTTCTTTTGAGTGCGTTTTATGTGCAATAACACCATGGTCACATTTGTCGAAGGCTTTTGTAAAATCTTTGTATATTACAACTGCGTTTTGCTTGTCTTACATGTCATCTAGGGCCATGTCACAGTGGGCCAGCAGCTGTGAGAGGCAAGAGCACCCTTTTGTAACACATGTTGTCCAGGGTTATGGAGACGCTGTGATTCCATGTGTTTTGTGATACCAGCAAAAGATACCACTCTTTAAAAGATTTTTTTCATGATGTGTGATGTTAGTGGTATGTCTGAAATTTTGTCTGTGCTCTATAGCCTCCTTTATAGATTGGTGCTATCTCCGCTGTTTTAATTATGTCAGGATAACACCAGTATCCAGGCTCTGTCTCCAAGAGATATCAAGGGCCTACGATAGATGTTTTATATTTTTTTGACAATTTATGATGAATATGGAATTCCATAAATTAGAACCTGGTGCAGAGTGCTTGGGCATGCTTTCTGTGGCTAGTTCAAAGTCCGATGGGGTTAGGATCATATCTCATATATGGTTCGATATTGGTCTCACATTCATGAAAAAATAGTTTGGATCATTGATCTTCAGTGTGTTTAGGGACTCACTGAAAGCAGAATCGTGGTGCTATTTCAGTATGTCACTCATTTCTTTGTTGTCATCTGTGAAAGTAACATCGCCCTTGCGCAGGACGCCAATACTACATGTAGTTTTTGTAATAGTTTTTTTTTTTTGCATAGGAGAAATGTTATTTTGGAGTCCTCTCTATTTCACAGGTGGCCTTTTGCTCTCTGTGCCTCTCCTGGGTTTTAAATGATTCTCGCAGCTTTAGCTCAATAGTTTCAATTTCTCTTTACAGTGTTCCTTGTCGTTCTTGGGACAGAGTGTATCGTTCAAGTTGTTCTCTGGTTTGCTATCTTGGCCTAGAGAAGGAGCGAGAGAACGCCGTTCCCATTTGCATCTCTTCCTTATGTCCCATACAGGAAATGTGACCAACGTGACCATATTCCTAGAGCCATTGAACCTATTTTTTTTTCCGAGTCACTGATTTAGGTTTGGATTTTCTAGCAGTTCTTCCCAGCTTATTTCTGTGAGGTTTTGATTGATTAATTCCCAGTTAATCTGCTTATTATTGAAATTAAATTTGTTGAATTCATAAACATATATTTGCTACCATTATGTTCCTAATCAGGTCATCCTTATTCGTACCCAAAAAATGGTCGTGTTTTTCTTTTGTAGTTGGTTAGGTTAGGTTAGGTTAGGTTCTAGTACTTGCTGGTTCAGGCAAATCTGTCACACATCCTTATTCATCTAGTTGTATTCACCTAGTTGTTCTTGCGGGGGTTGAGCTCTACTCTTTCGACCCGCCTCTCAACTGTCAATCAATCAACTGTAACTATTTTTTTCCTCACACATACACACACACACAGGAAGCAGCCCGTGACAACTGTCTAACTCCCAGGTACCTATTTACTGCTAGGTAACAGGTACATTAGGGTGAAAGAAAGTTTGCCTATTTGTTTCTGTCTGGTCCGGAAATCGGACACCAGCCCGGTGATGTTCAGTGCTCGGCCCGCTGGTGTTCCTTGCTCGGCCCGCTGATGTTCAGTGCTCGGCCCGCTGGTGTTCCTTGCTCGGCCCACTGGTGTTCCTTGCTCGGCCCGCTGGTGTTCTTTGCTCGGCCCGCTGGTGTTCTTTGCTCGGCCCACTGGTGTTCCTTGCTCGGCCTTAAAATTATGAATAGTATTTGCTTCCTCAACGCTCCTCCTAACCCATCCCTCCTAACTCTGGGACGAGTCTCGTTGCAAACTTCTGAACCTTGTCCAGTTTCCTTATATGCTTCTTCAGATGGGGACTCCATGATGAGGCGGCATTCTCTAAGACTGGCCTCACGTAGGCAGTGTAAAGCGCCATAAATGCCTCCTTTACTTAGGTTTCTGAATGATGTTCTAACTTTTGCCAGTGTAGAGTATGCTGCTGTCGTTATACTATTTATATGTGCCTCAGGAGATAGATTAGGTGTTACGTCCATGCCCACTGGTGTGTGTGTGGTTGTGTGTGTACTCACCTATTTGTGCTTGCGGGGGTTGAGCTTTGGCTCTTTGGTCCCGCCTCTCAACTGTCAATCAACAGGTGTACAGGTTCCTGAGCCTAATGGGCTCTATCATATCTACATTTAAAACTGTGTATGGAGTCAGCCTCCACCACATTACTTCCTAATGCATTCCATCCGTTAACTACTCTGACACTGAAAAAGTTCCTTCTTGCATCCCTGTGGCTCATGTGGGTACTCAGTTTCCACCTGTGTCCCCTTGTTCGCGTACCACCAGTGTTGAATAGTTTACCCTTGTTTACCCGGTCGATTCCCCTGAGGATTTTATAGTTTGTGATCATGTCTCCCCTTACTCTTCTGTCTACCAGTGTCGTAAGGTGCATTTCCCGCAGCCTTTCCTCATAACTCATGCCTCTTATTTCTGGGACTAGTCTAGTAGCATACCTTTGGACTTTTTCCAGCTTCGTCTTGTGCTTGACAAGGTACGGGCTTCAGGCTGGGGCCGCATACTCCAGGATTGGTCTTACATATGTGGTGTACAAGATTCTGAAGGATTTCTTACACAGGTTCCTGAACGCTGTTCTGATACTAGCCAGCCTCGCATATGCCGCAGACGTTATTCTCTTTATGTGGGCTTCAGGAGACAGGTTTGGTGTGATATCAACTCCTAGATCTTTCTCTCTGTCTGTTTCATTAAGTACTTCATCTCCTATTCTGTATCCTGTGTCTGGCCTCCTGTTTCCACTGCCTAGTTTCATTACTTTGCATTTACTCGGGTTGAACTTCAACAGCCATTTGTTGGACCATTCACTCAGTCTGTCTAGGTCATCTTGCAGCCTCCTACTATCGTCCTCTGTTTCAATCTCCTCATAATTTTTGCGTCATCGGCAAACATTGAGAGGAACGAATCTATACCCTCTTAGAGATCATTTAAATATACCAGAAACAGTATAGGTCCAAGGACTGACCCCTGCGGGACTCCACTTGTAACGTCTCGCCAATCGGAGACCTCACCCCTCACACAGACTCGTTGTCTCCTGTTGCTTAGGTACTCCTTTATCCAATGGAGTACCTTCCCTTTCACTCCAGCCTGCATCTCCAGCTTTTTCACTAGCCTCTTGTGTGGTACTGTATCAAAGGCTTTCTGACAATCCAAAAATATGCAGTCTGCGCATCCTTCTCTTTCTTGCCTTATTTTTGTTGCCTGGTCGTAGAATTCAAGTAACCTTGTGAGGCAGGACCTGCCATCCCTGAACCCATGTTGATGCTGTGTTACAAAGTTCTTTTGCTCCAGATGTTCCACTAGCTTTTTTCGCACAATCTTCTCCATCAGTTTGCATGGTATGCAGGTTAGGGACACTGGCCTGTAGTTCAGTGCCTCCTGTCTATCCCCTTTCTTGTATATCGGGACTACGTTAGCTGCTTTCCAAATATCTGGCAGTTACCCTGTTGCCAGTGATTTGTTATACACTATGGAGAGTGGTAGGCACAGTTCTTTTGCTCCTTCCTTTAGTATCCAAGGGGAGATTCCAAGATTTAGTATCCAAGGTGTGTGTGTGTGTGTGTGTGTGTATTCACTTAGTTGTATTTTACGGGGGTTGAGCTTTGCTCTTTCGGCCAGCCTCTCAACTGTCAATCAACTGTTTACTAACTACACTAACTACTTTTTTTTTTCCCCACACACACACACACACACACACACCCCAGGAAGCAGCCCGTGACAGCTGACTAACTCCCAGGTACCTATTTACTGCTAGGTAACAGGGGCATTCAGGTGAAAGAAACTTTGCCCATTTGTTTCTGCCGGGTGCGGGAATCGAACCCGCGCCACAGAATTACGAATCCTGCTCGCTATCCACCAGGCTACCTGGCCCCCTAGCGTGTGTGTGTGTGTGTGTGTGTGTGTGTGTGTGTGTGTGTGTGTGTGTTTGTGTGTACTCACCTAGTTGTACTCACCTAGTTGTGCTTGCGGGGGTTGAGCTCTGGCTCTTTGGTCCCGCCTCTCAACCGTCAATCAACAGGTGTACAGTTTCCTGAGCCTAATGGGCTCTATCATATCTACACTTGAAACTGTGTATGGAGTCAGCCTCCACAACATCACTTCCTAATGCATTCCATTTGTCAACCACTCTGACACTAAAAAAGTTCTTTCTAATATCTCTGTGGCTCATTTGGGCACTCAGTTTCCACCTGTGTCCCCTAGTGCGTGTGCCCCTTGTGTTAAACAGCCTGTCTTTATCAACCCTGTCGATTCCCCTGAGAATCTTGAATGTGGTGATCATGTCCCCCCTAACTCTTCTGTCTTCTAACGAAGTGAGGTTTAATTCCTGCAGTCGCTCCTCGTAGCTCATACCTCTCAGCTCGGGTACTAGTCTGGTGGCAAACCTTTGAAACTTTTCCAGTTTAGTCTTATGCTTGACTAGATAGGGACTCCATGCTGGAGCCGCATACTCCAGGATTGGTCTGACATATGTGGTATATAATGTTCTGAAAGATTCCTTACACAAGTTTCTAAAGGCCGTTCTTATGTTAGCAACCTGGCATATGCTGCTGATGTTATCCTCTTGATATGAGCTTCAGGGGACAGGTCTGGCGTGATATCAACCCCCAGGTCTTTCTCTCTGACTCTTGAAGCATTTCATCTCCCAAATGATACCTTGTATCTGGTCTCCTGCTTCCTACCCCTATCTTCATTACATTACATTTGTTTTGGGTTAAACTCTAACAGCCATTTGTTCGACCATTCCTGCAGCTTGTCCAGGTCTTCTTGAAGTCTCAAGCTGTCCTCATCTGTCTTAATCCTTCTCATAATTTTGGCGTCGTCAGCAAAACATTGAGAGGAATGAGTCTATACCCTTGGGAGATCATTTACGTATATCAGAAACAGGATAGGTCCAAGTACAGAGCCCTGTGGGACTCCACTGGTGACTTCACGCCAGTCTGAGGTCTCACCCCTCACTGTAACTCTCTGCTTCCTATTGCTTAGGTACTCCCTTATCCACTGGAGCCCCTACCTGTTACTCCTGCCTGTTTCTCCAGCTTATGCATCAACCTTATGGGGTACGTGTGTGTGTGTGTGTGTGT
>WNGS01000062.1:6011-17026 GCA_020271785.1 Procambarus virginalis | reverse complement strand
AGGAGGGTAGGAGACGAGCGAAGAAAATATCCAAAATATACGAGACGATCTTGTATGTTTTTCTCCCTCCCGTGGTACACATTTTTTCGACAGCTTGTGAGTGTGTGTGTGTACTCACCTAGTTGTACTCGCCTAGTTGTGTTTGCGGGGGTTGAGCTCTGGCTCTTTGGTCCCGCCTCTCAACTGTCAATCAACTGGTGTACAGATTCCTGAGCCTACTGGGCTCTATCATATCTACATTTGAAACTGTGTATGGAGTCAGCCTCCACCACATCACTGCCTAATGCATTCCATTCGTTAACTACTCTGACACTGAAAAAGTTCCTTCTAACGTCCCTGTGGCTCATGTGGGTACTCAGTTTTCACCTGTGTCCCCTTGTTCGCGTCCCACCAGTGTTGAATAGTTCATCCTTGTTTACCCGGTCGATTCCCCTGAGGATTTTGTAGGTTGTGATCATGTCTCCCCTTACTCTTCTGTCTTCCAGGGTCGTAAGGTGCATTTCCCGCAGCCTTTCCTCGTAACTCATGCCTCTTCTGGGACTAGTCTAGTGGCATACCTTTGGACTTTTTCCAGCTTCGTCTTGTGCTTGACAAGGTACGGGCTCCATGCTGGCGCCGCATACTCCAGGATTGGTCTCACATATGAGGTGTACAAGATTCTGAATGATTCCTTACACAGGTTCCTGAACGCTGTTCTGATGTTAGCCAGCCTCGCATATGCCGCAGACGTTATTCTTTTTATGTGGGCTTCAGGAGACAGGTTTGGTGTGATATCAACTCCTAGATCTTTCTCTCTGTCCGTTTCATTAAGTACTTCATCTCCTATTCTGTATCCTGTGTCTGGCCTCCTGTTTCCACTGCCTAGTTTCATTACTTTGCATTTACTCGGGTTGAACTTCAACAGCCATTTTTTGGACCATTCACTCAGTCTGTCTAGGTCATCTTGTAGCCTCCTACTATCATCCTCTGTTTCATTCCTCCTCATAATTTTTGCATCATCGGCAAACATTGAGAGAAACGATTCTATACCCTCTGGGAGATCATTTACATATATCAGAAACAGTATAGGTCCAAGGACTGACCCCTGCGGGACTCCACTCGTAACGTCTCGCCAATCTGAGACCTCACCCCTCACACTGACTCGTTGTCTCCTGTTGCTTAGGTACTCCTTTATCCAGTGGAGTACCTTCCCTTTCACACCGGCCTGCATCTCCTGCTTTTTCACTAGCCTCTTGTGTGGCACTGTATCAAAGACTTTCTGACAATCCAAAAATATGCAGTCTGCCCACCCTTCTCTTTTTTGCCTGATTTTTGTTGCCTGGTCGTAGAATTCAAGTAACCCTGTGAGGCAGGACCTGCCATCCCTGAACCCATGTTGATGCTGTGTTACAAAGTGTTACAAAGTTTTCCTTTTGGACTGTGAGTGCGTGTGTGTGTGTGTGTGCGTGTGCGTGTGCGTGTGCGTGCGTGTGCGTGTGCGTGTGCGTGTGCGTGTGTGTGTGTGTGTGTGTGTGTGTGTGTGTGTGTGTGTGTGTGTGTGTGTGTGTGTGTGTGTGTGTGTACTCACCTAGTTGTGCTTACGGGCGTTGCGCTCTGGCTCTTTGGTCCCGCCTCTCAACTGTCAATCATCTGATGTACAGATTCCTGAGCCTACTGGCCTCTATCATATCTACACTTGAAACTGTGTATGAAGTCAGCCTCCACCACATCACTTCCTAGTGCATTCCATTTATTAACTACTCTGACACTGAAAAAGTTCTTTCTAATGTCTCTGTGGCTCATCTGGGTACTCAGCTTCCACCTGTGTCCCCTTGTGAGTATACCACCCGTATTAAATAATCCATCTTTATCTACCTTGTCAATTTTCCTGAAAATTTTGTATGTGGTGATCATGTCTCCCCTAGCTCTTCTGTCTTCCAGCGTCGTGAGATACAGTTCACGTAGTGTGTCTTCATAACTCATGTCTCTTATTTCTGGGACTAGCCTAGTGGCATACCTCTGAACTTTTCCCAGCTTCGTCTTGTGCTTGAATAGATAAGGGCTCCATGCTGGGGCTGCATACTCCAGGATTGGCCTTATATATGTGGTATACAAGGTTCTGAAGGATTCCTTTCACAGGTTTCTGAAAGCAGTTCTGATGTTAGCCAGCCTCGCATAGGCCGCTGATGTTATTCTTTTGATGTGGGCTTCAGGAGACAGGATTGGCGTGATATCAACTCCTAGATCTTTCTCTCTGTCCGTTTCGTGAAGGACTTCATCTCCCATTCGGAATCCAGTGACTGGCCTCCTAGTTCCTCCTATTATTTTCATTACCTTATGTTTACTTGAGTTGAACTTTAGTAGCCATTTGTCGGACCATTCCATCAGTGTCTAGGTCATCTTGTAGCCTCATACTATCTTCCTCTGTCTTGATCCTTCTCATAATTTTTGAATCATGAGAAAACATTGAGAGGAACTGGTCAACTCCTTCCAGGAGATCATTTACGTACATCAGAAACAGCATAGGTCCAAGGACTGAACCCTGTGGGACTCCATCGGCGACTCCCCGCCACTCCGAGACCTCACCCCTCACAGTGACTTGCTGTTTCGTGTTGCTTAGGTACTCCCTTATCCAGTGGAGTACCTTCTCGTTCACTCCTGCCTGCATCTCCAGTTTGTGCACTAGTCTCTTATGTGGTACAGTGTCAAAGGCTTTCTGGCAGTCTAGAAATATGCAGTCTGCCCAGCCCTCTCTCTCTTGCCTGATTTTTGTTGTCTAGTCATAGAACTTAATTAAACCTGTTAGGCATGATTTGCCATCTCTGAACCCATGTTGATGTTGTGTTACAAAGTTCTTTCGCTCCGGATGTTCCACTAGCTTTTTTCGAACAATCTTCTCCATCATCTTGCATGCAATGCAAGTTAGGGACACTGGCCTGTAGTTCAGTGCCTCCTGTCTATCACCCTTCTTATATATTGGGACTACATTGGCCGTCTTCCAAATTTTTGGCAGTTCACCTGTTACCAGTGACTTGTTATACACTATGGAGAGTGGTAGGCACAGAGCCTCTGCTCCTTCCTTAAGGATCCATGGTGAGATTCCATCCGGGCCTATAGCCTTTGTCACGTCCAAATCTAGCAGATGCTTCCTCACCTCCCCACTGGTAATCACAAACTCCTCTAGTGGTGTCTGGTTTGATGTTCCCTCTCTTATCTCTGGGACTTCTCCTTGCTCTGAAGTGAAGACCTCCTGGAATTTCTTAATGAGTTCCTCGCACACTTCCTTGTCGTTTGTAATGAATCTTTCTGCCTCTATCTTCAGTTTCATTACCTGTTCCTTCACTGTTGTTTTCCTCCTGATGTGGCAATGCAGCAGTTTGGGTTGAGTCTTTGCCTTGCTCGCTATGTCATTTTCATATTGCCTCTCTACCTCTCTTCTCACCCTGACGTATTCATTCCTGGCGCTTTGGTATCTTTCTCTGCTCTCTAGAGTTCTGTTGTTTCTATAATTTCTCCATGCCCGTTTACTTAGCTGCCTTGCTAGCTTGCAACTCTGATTAAACCATGGGTTTCTCATCTGCATTTATTTTTTTTCTTTTGGACTGGGAAGAATTTGTCTGCTGCCTCCTTGCACTTCTGTGTGATGTAGTCCATCATGTCTTGAACCGTCTTTCCTCCAATCTTTGTTTCCCAAGCTATATCAGTTAGGAATTTTCTCATCTCCTCATAGTTTCCCTTCTGGAATGTCAGGCCTCTTGCTTTCTGGTCTCTTCCTTGAGTACATTAACCCTTCTTCGACCAGATATTCAAACAACAGTACACTGTGACCATTCATACCCACGGCGGCTTCATGACTGATTTCCCTTAAGTCTGAATCGGTCAGAGTGAATACTAGGTCGAGTCTTGCTGGTTCATCATTGCTTCTCATTCTCGTTGGACCATTGACATGCTACTTAAAAAGTTTCTAGTCGCCACCTCCAACAGTTTCACTCTCTATGTTTCCTCACCTCCATATGGTGCCTTGTTTTCCCAGTCTATCCTTCCGTGATTAAAATCCCCCATTATGAGCAGATGGGATCGATTTCTACAGGCAGCAGCGGCTGTTCTCTCAATGATAGTGTTAACTGCCTTGTTGTTTCTGTCATACTCTTGCCTGGATCTTCTTTCATTTAGTGGAGGGTTATATATCACTGCTACTACTACTCTTGGTCCTCCCATCGTCATGGTGCCTGTTATGAAGTCTCTGAACTCCTCGCAGCTCGGAACAACCATCTCCTCAAAACTTCATTCCTTTCTCATCAGTAGAGCCACTCTGCCTCCTCCCCTTCCTTCCCTCTCTTTCCTTATTACAGTGTAGTCCTGGGGAAACACCGCATTCATTATGATTACTGAGAGTTTTGGTTCTGTGATTCCAGTTACTTCTGGATTTACTTCTTGTGCTCTTTTCCTAAGTTCACTTGCCTTGTTTGTAATCCCATCTATGTTCGAGTTCATGACCTTGAAGCTGACTCTCTTCTATCCATTCTCAGTTTCTGTTGATTCCACTGGAGTTAGAGGGGGGGGGGGCAAGGGGTGTTTGGGGTGGGAAGGCCTGGTGTATCTGGGGTGTGAGGGGGACTGGGAGGATCTGGAACAGGGAGGCTTGGAGGGGGCTGAGGGGTCCGGGGTTGGGGGTTAATTAGGCCATGGTATGGAGGAGGTCACGGTTTGGGGTATGCAGGGGAGACTGGGGTGGGTTGGCAGGGAGGCCAGGGGTTAGGGAGGGGAGAGAAGCCTGGAGAGGGGGGCCCAGAGAAAGGGGGATGGGGTAGGAAGGAGAGCTTGGGGCGGGGGAACTGGGAAGGGCATGGGGGTGCAGGAACAGGGATGTCTATATATTCATCTATAGACATCCATATATGGTGAAACACATGTGAAGAACCTCTCACACACTCACAGCTCCCAGACAAGATTGAGCAACCTTAGTTTAGCTGCCAACACCCACACATCGTGTCAGCAAGGCGGACAGCCCGCCTGCTTTCATACCTCTCACTGTATTTCCCACTTCTGTACTTCCCTTCTCCTATGCCTCTCCTTCCTCTTTACTCCCAACTAACAAAATTTGTCACGGGAGGGAAAAAAAAGGGAGGACCCGAGGTAAAGGTTTCGAGAAGAAAAAGGGCATGGCGGAAACATGGGGTGTGCACTCACCTAGCTATACTCACCAAGTTGTGTTTGCGGGGGTTGAGCTCTGGCTCTTTGGTCCCGCCTTTCAACTGTCAATCAACTGGTGTACAGATTCCTGAGACTATTGGGCTCTATCATATCTACATTTGAAACTGTCTATGGAGTCAGCCTCCACCACAACACTACTTAATGCATTCCATTTGTTAACTACCCTGACACTGAAAAAATTCTTTCTAACGTCTCTGTGGCTCATCTGGGTACTAAGTTTCCAGCTGTGTCTCCTTGTTCGTGTTCCACCCGCGCTAAAAAGTTTGTCTTTGTCCACCCTGTCAATTCCCCTGAGAATTTTGTAGGTGGTTATCATGTCTTCCCTTACTCTTTTGTTTTCCAGGGTTGTGAGGTTCAGCTCCCTTAGCCTTTCCTCGTAACTCATTCTTCTCAGTTCCGGGACCAGTCTGGTGGCATACCTCTGAATCTTCTCTAACTTCGTCTTGTGTTTAACTAGGTATGGACTACAGGCTGGAGCTGCATACTCCAGGATTGGTCTTACATAAGTGGTATACAGGGTCCTGAACGATTCCTTACACAAGTTTCTAAAGGCAGTTCTTATATTGGCCAACCTAGCATATGCCGCGCTAATGATATCCTTTTGATGTAGGCCTCTGGGGACAGGTTCGGTGTGATATCAACCCCCAGATCTTTCTCTCTATTTGACTCTTGTAGGATTTCACCTCCTAGGTGGTACCTTGTGTTCAGCCTCCTGCTCCCTTCGCCTAATTTCATTTATTTACACTTTCCTGAGTTGAACTTTAACAGCCATTTTCTAGACCATTCCTCCAGTTTCTTCAGGTCATCCTGTAGTCTCTGTCTATCTTCATCTGTCTTAATTCTTCTCATAATTTTTGCATCATCAGCAAACATTGAGAGGAATGAGTTTATACCCTTTGGAAGGTCGTTTACATATACTAGAAACAGGATGGGTCCGTGTACAGAGCCCTGTGGTACCCCGCTGGTGACATCTCGCCACTCTGAAGCCTTTCCCTTCACCGTTACTCGCTGTTTCCTATTGATCAGATACTCTCTTAGATACTCCGTTGTGTGTGCGTGTGTGTGTGTGTGTGTGTGTCCTCTAACTCAAGCATCATAAATCTAGTAAATGTCATTTTATCTTGAGTTTATATAATCAGGCCTGCAGCCAGCACTCTCCTCGGAGCCTCTCTCGGGCCAAGCGTCATTAACGAGATCTTAAGAAAGAAAATCACAAACCTAAAGAGGACGGAATATTGGATTTGGAGATACCAGTGCTCATAGCACTTTATCGTCTCCCCTCCAAGACTAACATCCTTTTGAGGTGCAGCCCATCTTACAAGAATAGCTTGAAGAGTGTACGTCCTTCTCACGACCATGTTATAAATAGTTATCTGCCTCGTCCATAACTTTTAGTGGAGACAAGTCACTTCTTCCTATCAGGCCAAGTTGTCTTGCTGCCTGTACTACCACCCAGTTGCTCGCGATGAGTTACAATAACGTGGCTGAAGTATGTTGACCAGACCACACACTAGAAGGTGAAGAGACGACGACGTTTCGGTCCGTCCTGGACCGACTTGAGAATGGTCCAGGACGGACCGAAACGTCGTCGTCTCTTCA
This sequence comes from Procambarus virginalis, assembly GCA_020271785.1. Lineage (NCBI taxonomy): Eukaryota > Metazoa > Arthropoda > Malacostraca > Decapoda > Cambaridae > Procambarus > Procambarus virginalis. The sequence goes on along the minus strand of WNGS01000062.1, from coordinate 10,234 downwards.
CCTTCTAGTGTGTGGTCTGGTCAACACCCAGTTGCTCCTCCAGCAATATGTTGTTCCTCCTCTCAACCAGCTGACCTGGTCAAGGATATTCCACCTGACTGCACCAACGACATAGATTACTTTGGCAGCCTCACAATTCTGACCAAACCTGTCAAAGCCCAACTAACAAACCAGCTACGACAGCTCATCGTCGACCAATAAGCTACATTTTCGGTGGAGAGAGCTTCACTACCCAGTGTCTGTGCTCACCGCTCAGTGGGGCTCAGTGGGGACTGACAGCTGAGTGGACAGCGCCTCAGATTCCTAGTCCTGAGGTTCCGGGTTCGATCCCCGGTGGAGGCGGAAACAAATGGGCGGAGTTTCTTTCACCCTGATGCCCCTCTTACGTAGCAGTAAATAGGTACCTGGGAGTTAGACAGCTGCTACGGGCTTTTTCCTGGGGGTGTGTAACAAAAAGGAGGCCTGGTCGAGGACCGGGCCGCGCGGACGCTAAGCCCCGAAATCATCTCAAGATAACCTCAAGATAACCGCACAGCTGTGCAGGCTCCCCAGCGAGGGGGGATTTCCTTTTGGTGATCCCAATATCTGCAATTGGCACACGTCTTGATTCTCAGCATCTCTGTATTGCGGAGGCCTTGCGCCTTGCTCCGCTGATCCACACTGTACGTTTGCATATTTGGAGCAAGCCACAAGCAGATAAATATGGTCTGCACCACCTAAAACCCAAGGCCATGGTCCATAAAGCATGAAGAAGTCTACGACGTCATTAAGAAGAGATTTGCCTCTGGCCAGTGTCCAGCAGAGAGAGAGAGAGAGTCATAATCTAAGGTCCCATAAGTTTACTCTCCCAACTGGACGACCAGTCAGAATTACACTACACCCATGGAGGAAAGATAACCAACTGGCATGGGACTATACTGGTAAATTCACCTTGGCATCCACATTTGTAAATATTCTCTGCCCTCAACCAGGTGCCTCTGCCACCCTGAGGGAAACAGCTAAATCAAACAAGTTCAAGGAAATAGACCACTGGAACAACTTTGTTTCAATATGATAAGAGATTTCTGGTCCACGAGGAGAAAGTGCCAAGACCTTTCTCAGTGTTCTGGGTGCCAGGATCATCGAACAACAAGAGAACCAAGAGCAGCCAGAGTCCTTTTCCAGCGCCTCAGTGAGGTGATCCAGAGAAGGAGCTGCTCAGTACAACCGCGAATCCTCTCCAGAGTCCGAGCAATTTGAAGAAATGTGCAGTTTGCATGAAACTTGTTTTTTAATGTTCCTGTTTTGTAACCAATTAATTTTGTAACCATGTAACTTGTTAAGGCACATACTACTACTACTTATGTGTATAATATGTATGTGCATAAGGCACATACTACTACTACTAATTATTATTATTGAACAAATCCAAAAGGAGCCTTGATGAGGGTTCGAACCTATTTGCACTGGATGTTCCCAGGCGCACTTTCGTCGACTGTACCCAGCGCATAGGTTCGAACCCTCATCAAGGCTCGTGTTGGATTTGTTCATTGATACAATTGATGTGTTCAACTGATGTGATGTCTTCGTTGATTTCTCTGTGTATTATTATTATTATTATTATTATTATTATTATTATTATTATTATTATTATTATTGTAAAAGGATCATAGCCAGAGAAGACTGTGGACAGTGACTGTAGTAGGCATCCTTCAGTCTCGGGAGACTATGGGGTTACGCTCTGGTTGTCAGTGCTGGTGTAGCGTCTGGTGTGACTGATGAGGCCAGTCCGAGAGTGGCAGTCCATCCCACACCGAGCATGAGCGAAGTCCTATTCTGGTCTGTCTTCCTGGCTACCGGATATCCTTCTCTGTCTCATTGCCTCCGATTTCTTGGCAAGTGACTCCTCGAACTTGGAGAGACCTTTCTGAACAGACTGCCGCCAGGCTGAACGGTCTGCGGCCAGTGTTTCCCACGTAGCAAGATCGATGTCCATGGCTTTCGGGTCCTCTTGCATACGTCTTTGTACCGTAACTGGGGCTTGCCTGTTGCACGCTTTCCCTGCATCAGCTCTCCGTACAGGAGATTCTTAGGGATCCTGCCGTCGCCTATTCGCACAACGTGCCCGAGCCAGCGCATCCGTCTCTGTTTCAGCATTGCATATATGATTATCGACTGTGATTATTGCAAGTGACTATAGCTGCAGATGTTACACATCCCTCCCCCAGGGCCGGACTCAGGGCCACAGGGATCCCAAGTCCTCCCCGGATGACGTGTCCACTAGCCTCCCCAAGGGGCGGTGTGATAGATGGTAGAGCCCTACAGACCAGCTTCTGGGACCGCCTGATTCACCCCCAGCCGGCTTCTTGTCCCCTCGGGGCGGGTCCCACTCCCAGCAAGCTCTCTTCTGTAGTCTTCATTCGGGGTAACTGAGCTCACACTCCCAGTGGTATGGCATATATCACTCAACCTCGTCGCTCCGCGAACGACGAGGATGATTGGTTACACAAGCAAAGAAAAGGGAAGGCCAGGATACCCCTACTGTACTTACCGGCCTCCTGGCACCTGAGCCCTGGCACCTGAGGCCTGGCACCTGGGCCCTGGCACCTAGGCCCTGGCACCCCTGGCCCCCGGGCCCTGGTACCCGGACCCTGGTACCCGGCCCTGGCACGACACAGTGTCACAGAGACGTTCTGCCCAACTGGCCAGATGTCTGGAGTTGACACACACAACCCCCCAACCTCCTCCACCAACTCCCAGCGCCTGTAGAATGTGTTGAAGTCCAGCCTCTCCCTGACACGTGTCCCACAGTGTAGACTAACATGTGTCCTCCCTCACACGTGTCCCACAGTGTAGACTAACATGTGTCATCCTTGACACGTGTCCCACAGTGTAAACTAACATGTGTCCTCCCTCACACGTGTCCCACAGTGTAGACTAACATGTGTCCTCCCTCACATGTGTCCCACAGTGTAGACTAACATGTGTCATCCCTGACACGTGTCCCACAGTGTAGACTAACATGTGTCATCCCTCACACGTGTCCCACAGTGTAGACTAACATGTGTCCTCCCTCACACGTGTCCCACAGTGTAGACTAACATGTGTCATCCCTGACACGTGTCCCACAGTGTAAACTAACATGTGTCATCCCTGACACGTGTCCCATAGTGTAGACTAACATGTGTCCTCCCTCACACGTGTCCCACAGTGTAGACTAACATGTGTCATCCCTGACACGTGTCCCACAGTGTAGACTAACATGTGTCATCCCTGACAAGTGTCCCACAGTGTAGACTAACATGTGTCCTCCCTCCCACGTGTCCCACAGTGTAGACTAACATGTGTCATCCCTCACACGTGTCCCACAGTGTAGACTAACATGTCATCCCTCCCACGTGTCCCACAGTGTAGACTAACATGTGTCCTCCCTCACACGTGTCCCACAGTGTAGTGTGACGATAATCTCTTATCAGAGATTTAGCCTGCTATTTCTGTGACTCATCCCGTCCTCATCAATATACAAGATACGTTTGTAGTGGCTAAACGTACATATTAAGATAGCCACACGTACCAGCAACTCCCTCCTCCCCCCACTCCAGCACCTGCTGCACCTGGTCGACGCGCCGAACCCTTCAACTGCCTAACTAGCGACTTGCGGCCATCCAGCTTCCTCATTGGCCGCCAACCAACACTCCACTCCGGCTCCTCGCCAATCACAAGTCCTCGCCAGTTATTGTTGGAGTCCCTTGCGTTTCTGCCAGCCAGAATATCGTGTGCTCGCAAGCTATGAACTCCTAAGTGACTCACCTTGTGTGGTCAAATAGAGGTTTATAGTTAGTGCATATATTCCAGCATTCATATTTTATTTACTTTTGTATGTCAATTCTCCTCCCCATTAACGTAATCTATTTTCATGTTTATGTATATTTTTTCCACTTGACATTTTTTACCAGTAAGCCAAGATTTTGCATTTGTTTCAATTTGTGTTTTTTTATTGTTATAAAATCCATTTTTATTACTGTCTTTTATATTTCCAACCTTACCACAGATTACCAATCACGCAGTATTCTTTTTTTTTTCTCTTTTTTTTTCCTTTTCTTTTTTTATATATTATATGTGGCCCAGCACTGACACCTGCTAGTTGGAAGACTGCCGACCACCATTTCCAACTCGTTACCGTCACAGTAGACTAACATGTGTCCTCCCTCACACGTGTCCCACAGTGTAGACTAACATGTGTC
>WNGS01000058.1:16359-42292 GCA_020271785.1 Procambarus virginalis | reverse complement strand
AGCAGGGTGTAGTACACCGCCTCGTGATCTCCATGCAAATAAAAGGGCACAGTCTTTGGAACTCACTCCCTGATGAATTAACAAATTGTCCAACCCAATTCTCATCTTAGGTTTTTCAATTTGGTATCAATGTGTTCGCAGTAGAATTCTCTACAACACTAAATGCATATAAAGCCCAAAGTCCGGCATACCATCCGCAACTAACAGAGAAAGTGAGAGAAAGTTACCCGTGAGCGCGCAAGAGTGATAAAATGTGTACACTCTTCACTTTGGACATCTCAATTCTCGTCTTAAGTCTTTCAATTTGGTATCATTGTGTTCGCAATAGAATTCCCTACAGGAGCATGCAAATATAAAGTCCAAAAGCCCTGCGTACCATCCACAACAAGCACGGAAAGTGATAGAGCGTTACCCCCATGAGCGCTAATAAAGAGCAATAAAATGGGTATTCTGTTTTCAACTTTGTTACCTCAATTCTGGTCCTAGGACTTTCATTTGGGTATCAATGTATTCGCAATGAAATTCCCTACAAGAGTATATGCATATAATGTCCAAAGCCACAGCAAGACCGTCCCGAAAACGCCACTAAAGTTGCCGCACGGAGGACTCAATGCTGAGTCCTCGCCGGACTTGCCCCTGTTTTGCAGAGGACTCAATGCTGAGTTATCGCCCCGCGAAAGTGTTATTAAATTAATTAAAAAAAGGACTTGATTTCATCCTCATAATTTCTAAGCTTGTGCTTCAAACTCACACTGCATCTTGTACCACCCACGTCCCCAATATTAGTACTTAAGACAAATATCTTTACCACTGTAAACTTATATTGTAGTTATTTGTTGATATAAAATCTTGCTACAATGTACCTTTTCATCTTACTGATATGTTAGATTAAAGACCTGCCCGAAACGCTATGCGTGTTAGTTGGCTTTGCATGAATGTAAAAATACCAGTCTAATGTAATCTCACCAACCCATTGTACCTTATTGTGAATATATTATTATTATTATTATTATTATTATTATTATTATTATTATTATTATTATTATTATTATTATATTGGGTCATATGCAACACGGACATATGATTATATATATTGGAAAATTAACTTATGGAGATCTAAATAGCTTTCCCCTTTCATGTGTGGCCGTATACCTTCTTTATTAATATTTTAATATTGATATTTGATAGAAACGGGTTGTAACGGAGCTCATTATGTGAGGATATATGATACTATACATATGTATGTGTATATGATATGTGAGGCTGCCCGAAACGCTATGCGTATTAGTGGCTTTAGGCATTGTATGTACTAGCTCTATCTATAAATCCAACAGTATTTTTGTAACTCTGCATCTATGTATATACATTTACTAAATAAAATGTTATTTATTATGTGTTATGTTATGTGGAGGCCCGTGCCTTTGTTTGGGGGGGGGGGGGAGAACCCTCCCACTGCCCGTATACATGGAATGTCCAGTTCGTTAGTTTCAAAATGAATGCCAAACGGTTAATGGTTTATAAATGCCAAAAGGGGATAGAAATAGCCTAAGCTATTCTATCCCTTTGAGATGTATTTTATGGTCTCAATAAACGTACTTGAACGTGAAATGCCAAAGCTGTTTGTGCAGTCAGTTGACAATTTGATCAAGTGATTAACGATCACGAGTTATTAGTTAATATTGTCAAGGTGAGGAATGTGGTTTAATGGCTACGACACACATCATTCACTTATCGCGAATGATCCCAGCGAGTTTCGTTCAGGTGTTAGGCCTTAGAGTGGCGTTGTTGTCATGGTCAATGTGTTCTCAGATTCTGTAGGCTTAATTAGAACTTATCAATAAATCAGACAGCATGGGGTAAATCTTATTAATGAAAGGATTTCATTTCATAGTTTTGCTACCTCAAGGATAACAAAAGTTATTACATATTAGAGTTTGAAAAGGTGAATATCCGTCCGAGTGAGTGGCAGGTCGGCGTCTGGCGTTCAAGAGTGGTCGTCTGCAGGCTACACACGCGAGCCGCACATTCCTTCTTTCCCAGTAACAACCATAGGGCAGCAGTTACAGCCCCGCTCCTGTGCCAGGTAAGTCCTCTACGGGCTCACCACAGCCCCGCTCCTGTGCCAGGTAAGTCCTCTACGGGCTCACCACAGCCCCGCTCCTGTGCCAGGTAAGTCCTCTACGGGCTCACCACAGCCCCGCTCCTGTGCCAGGTAAGTCCTCTACGGGCTCACCACAGCCCCGCTCCTGTGCCAGGTAAATCCTCTACGGGCTCACCACAGCCCCGCTCCTGTGCCAGGTAAGTCCACCACGGGCTCACCACAGCCCCGCTCCTGTGCCAGGTAAGTCCACCACGGGCTCACCACAGCCCCGCTCCTGTGCCAGGTAAGTCCACTACGGGCTCACCACAGCCCCGCTCCTGTGCCAGGTAAGTCCACTACGGGCTCATTATAGCCCGTGCTACTGGAAACTTTTGGTAGTGAGAAGCTGAATCCAAAACAACAACTATACATAGAAATCACAATAGCGTGATATATCAAATGAACAAATACATAAGGGCCGTGATGAGCGTTCGAACCTACGCACTGGATGTTCTCAGAAGCGCCTTAGTCAACTGCACAACCATGTCGTGGTACAGTTGACTAAGGCGCTTCTGGGAACATCCCGAGCGTAGGATCGAACCCTCATCACGACCCTTGTGGATTTGTTCAACAACTACCTTGGACCTTGGATGCCGAGCGGTGTGGTCAGGTCGTGTTGTGAGGGTACCTGAAGCAGGGGGGGGGGGGTTAGTAGTCATGGCTCGCCTCTTGGACGTGGTAGCTGGTGGGGGGGGGGGAAGGTGACGGTCATGTGTGTGTACTTACCTATCAGTGTCTACGGGGGGGTGAGGTCTAGCTCTGCATGCCCGGCCTGCTACCCTTGTTGTACCTGTTGTGTTTCACCTTAACTTCTCAGACTTTCAAATTTTTTGTCGCATCGGTCCTTAAAGTTGTGGCTTCCACAACTTTGTGGCATCAGGCCTTAAAGTTGTGGCTGGAGGTGGCTTCCACAACTTTGTGGCATCGGTCCTTAAAGTTGTGGCTGGAGGTGGCTTCCGCAACTTTGTGGCATCAGGCCTTAAAGTTGTGGCTGGAGGTGGCTTCCACAACTTTGTGGCATCGGGCCTTAAATTTGTGGCTGGAGGTGGCTTCCACAACTTTGTCGCATCAGGCCTTAAAGTTGTGGCTGGGGGTGGCTTCCACAACTTTGTGGCATCAGGCCTTAAAGTTGTGGCTGGAGGTGGCTTCCACAACTTTGTGGCATCAGGCCTTAAAGTTGTGGCTGGGGGTGGCTTCCACAACTTTGTGGCATCAGGCCTTAAAGTTGTGGCTGGAGGTGGCTTCCACAACTTTGTCGCATCAGGCCTTAAAGTTGTGGCTGGAGTTGGCTTCCACAACTTTGTCGCATCAGGCTTTAAAGTTGTGGCTGGAGGTGGCTTCCACAACTTTCTCTTTTAGAACATTCTACTTGTTAACTACCCGTAACTACCCGGGTACGAGTAGTTCCTTACATCACTTCCGCTCATTTGGGCTTCCAGCCTCCACCTGTGTCCTCTTGTCCTGCTTTCTCTCAGTCTGAAGAAGCAATCCTTGTCCACTTTATTCCCCTCAATATCTTGCAAGTTGTAGTCATATCCCTCTATTTCTTCTATCCTCTAGGGTTGTGAGATCTAGTACCATTGGTCCATCTTCGTACCTTAGACGTCTTACCTCTGGCACCAATCTTGTTGCAACCTTTGTACTTTTTCAAATTTGGTTTTACGTTTCACAGGGGGCCAATTCCATACTGGTAATGTATATTTCAATATTGGTCGAACAAATGTTGTATAGATTGGTTTGAAGGAGTCCTGATTCAAGTTCCTAAAAGATGTTCTTATATTTTCTAGCGTCCCATATGCTGCCGATGTTATCCTGTTTATGTGTAATTCCAGTGTGAGTGTGTGAAGGCATTATATCCACTCCCAGATTCTTCTCTCTTATTTTTGTAGCTGCCTTTCATGTATGGTGGGAGCCGGTGGCTGAGCGGACAAAACACTGTCCGCGTGATCCTGTGGTCCTGGGTTCGATCCCGGGCGCCGGAGAGAAACAATGGGCAGAGTTTCTTTAACGCTGATGCTCCTGTTACCTAGCAGTAAATAGGTACCTGGGAGTTAGTCAGCTGTCACGGGCTGCTTCTTGGGGATGGAGGCCTGGTCGAGGACCGGGCCGCGGGGACACTAAGCCCCGAATTCATCGCAAGATAACCTCAAGATGGTGTACATGCCTTCTGGTCTCCCTCTCTCCATTTTCCATTCCCATTACCTTACACTTGTTGGGATTGCATTCCAGCAACCATTTGTTTAACAACTCCTCGAGTTTCTCAAGGTTCTCCTGTAACTTTCTGTAGTCCTCACCTGTTATCACGTTCCTCATCAGCTTCACGTCATCTGCAAACATTGGCATTTCTGAGCTTACTCCCTTAGGGAGGTTGTTCTCATAAGTTTAGTCCCAGGACAGAGCCATGTAGGACCCCACTTATTACATTCCTCCAGCTTGAAACCTTAATTTTTTTTTAAATTTTGCCCCGAAGGGCGAGTTTATTGGGCAGCGCCACTCATCCTGTGAGTGGACATACCGCCATAGCAACATGTACAACACTCCCCAATAGGAAGAAAGCCCGCTGGGTTGTTCATCCTGTCACTTGTACCCAGACACAGCTGGGACTTGCTTAACTGTCTCAAGTGAACAGCTTCTCAAACAAGAAGATTAACATCTGTCAACCTTTAAAAGCTTACGTTATCTTGCGGGTGCAAAATGGGGAATCTTTTAAGAACAGTATCAATATTTGACAAATAGTGTTTTCCTAACTCAAACAATGTGGGGTTTATTATTCTACACATATTTCTGATGCCTCTCAGGTGTTCACATTCACGTAGCTAGTGGTCAAGGCGGTGTCCGTCACTCTCACCACAGATTCTGCAACTTCGCTGATCAACTGTTGTTTCCATTCCGAATCGCCATGGATATTTGTATCCAAGACGGATTCTCGCTATTACTGATTCTCTCCCTCGTCCTCCTCCTCTTCGGCCATAATGATTGGGATTGCCAGCTGCAACCATGTTGTACCATCGTACAGATTCACTGGTTTGTGCTTCTATCCTCCTTTCCTCAGTTACCTTGTCACGGTGATGTTGCCTGACAATACCTCTAATTTGTAGTAGAGTTTTGGGTATGAAGTATTCAATATGGTCTCTTTCAGCGCCTTCAGCAGCTAGCACATCTGCTCGTTCATTCCCACATATTCCAACATGGGAGGGGATCCACAGAAACTTGATGACTCTTCCCTGATTAGTAAGTACTCTCACAGCTCTCTTAAATTCAGCGACTATTGCAAGATTTTCTGCCCGATTTTTACTTAGGCTTTGCAGTGCTGCTTTTGAATCAGTGCAAATCACTGCACCATTAGTGTTCCGTTCAAGAAACCTGAACGCCATAACAATGGCAGTTAGCTCTGCTTGCGTTGAAGAGGCATAGTTCTCAATACGTGCTTTTTCTTCATTTCTGCGTTGGAAAGCATTATCCTTAATTACAGTGTATGCTGCACCAGCCCTGACATTGACAGGATTAGATGACCCGTCAGTGTAGATTTGATCTAGTTCATCCCCGGCTTCTTTATAAATTTCCTCAAGATACTTGTGCCTCATTTCTTGTGGTATCATGTTGGATTTTTTCGTTGTCATTTCATCGATGATAATCTTGCATGAGTCATCCTTCCAGGGAGGTAACCTCTCTACAGGCAGGAGTTCACGGGCTTGCTCAAGCAGGTGAAGTTCTTCAAGGTAGCAGACTGATCTGTGATGCCATTTTTTGCTTCTCATGTTTCCTCCTGTAAGTAACACACAACTCAGTTTTTTCTTAGCAATATCATTGTAATGGGGATCTCTGGCTATCTTAATTGCAATCTTAGCATTCAGTTCCTTAATTCTGCTTTTAAAACTCGGGAGAGACAACTCCTCTTATAGATTAGACGTTTTGGCAGTTCTTGGGACTCCAAGATCGATTGTCATGGCTTCATTTTAATTGCTTTCGAGCCTTTTCATATCGCTTTGGGAGTATGTGCACAAAACTGGACCTTCCCTCTGACTGTGACTCTTTGTGTTTTATCCTTCAGATACTCCCTTACCCAGTCCCGTGTTACCCCAGTCTGGTTCTTTATCTTGTACAACACTCTTGTACGGGGAACAGTGTTGTGGGGAAGTTTGACTCGTAGGATTTTATTATTTATTTTAATTATTAATGTATAATTTATAATTTATTTATTTCGGTAGTGGTCTGTATGTTTAAATGAGTGGACTGTATGAAGTTAAAGTCTCCCACAAGTCATATAATACACAAGTTGGGGGGGGTATTAATTATAGCCTATCAATCGAAAATTATCGATTGATAGGAAATTCACTACAATTGTTAATATTACTTGAATTAATGTAAATGATTAAAATCCTTACCTGACTAGAAGGCTTCGACGTCCTGGTACAGGCGTAGAACACTTGGGTGGCTAGCCAGATTTGTGGTCATGTGCTCATGGCGTCCATACAGGTCACTTGTTGCACCAAGTAATTGTTGCTAATGTCTTCTAGTTGCCACAGAAAATCTGCTGGAAGTATACAATGTAACTAATGTAAATAACATCCTAATAACAGATATTGTATGACATTATTATTTAGATTCTTATGAGAGGCTTACCCTATTTTGGGTATTTTCGTTTGCTTCATGATTGGTTTGTTCTACTTATATGAAAAGGCCATGTAATAACAAGTAAATACTTTTAGCAAACCGGAAACGAGGTACTCCCGTAATGGTGTGGTTGCAGCAGTAGATTTATGTAAAGATGGCTCGGGTTTAGGAGTATTGGCGGTACTGCTTATTGTGCGTCCTCACGGGAGTGGATGTAAATTAATAATGGCGTCCTCTCTCCTTCCCAGGTCAAGTGACGCCACTAAAAACCTGTTTAATTTTCTGCTCATTTATGGACGAAGGTAGAGAGGCATGGTTTTTATTTATTATTTTATTTGATCCAGTCATAGAGAATACTTTTTTTTATTGATTCTAACGCTAGACTGGTGTTTTAAGTGATTGATTGATATTTTAATAGTGTATTTTCGGGTGATGTGGCAATCATTTCTCGTTTTCTCCGGGGAAATGCCACAAGTCTAATATTATTGGTATGATTAAATAAAATAATTTGTGTTAGTGTGTTAGTACAAGAACAACAGCAATATTGGCTGTATTTTGCAGTAAAGATTATTAAAGGATGTCGTTTTTTCCCGACAAGTGTCAAATGCCATTTGACATTATAGAAAAATACCCAACCTTCGTTTTCCTGTCTTTTACAGCAATATAATTTTCAAATTACTTCTTGGCTTCTCTACTAATTTGGGTGTATTCATTCCTTGTTCTTTGAACTGCATCTCATTGTTCTCTGTTCCCAGTTTTCTGTACCTTTTCCAGGCTTTTTTGTTCTTTAGGTTTCCTGCATCACCAACTGAACCCGGGGAGTTACATCACTTTGTTCATCCACCTCCTTCTTGAGTGTTGTGAACTGTTCCGTTGCCTCGGCACATTTCCAAGCAGTGAATTCCATCATCTCGTATGCTGTCTTCCCTTCCATTTCTCTTTCCCATTGGACCTCCCGTAGTAAGTCCCTCTTCCTGTTGTTAGTGTTGCTGGTAGATCGTCTCCTCTTACTCCTGTTGGTTCTGTGACATGTTGCTTTAAGAAGTGTTTGTCTACCAGTTTTGGTCTCCATGTCTCATATCACCCTCGGGTGGATCCTTATTTATCATGTCTGTTTCCCTGTGGTTGAAATCTCCATATTAAGATTTTAGCTCTTGTTCTCCTTGCTATTGTGACTGCTTTTTCCATTACCTTTTGACAGTTCTCACTGTATATGTCGTAGTCCTCCCTAGGCGTTCTATTGTTTGGTGGGGATGATAAACTACTGTAACCGTGCCTCTGTAACCCTTTCCACTAGCGCCCACAAGATGCGTATTTGGTGCATAATAGTAGTACTCTGTAGTACTCTCTATTATATTGTTAAGTTGATCTGCCCACTATTCCCCCTGCGTCTATTTTATGTTGCCAGTTTTGCTTCGTCCTGCGCTCTGCTTGTCATTTTCCGGTCTCCTTGCATTTCTCGTTTGTTCTTTTATATCTTTGATTCTCTGTGTGGTGAGGCCACTGTGAGAGGAGGGCTTACATTGCTCACCTCCCGTGCGTGGCAGCTGGCGGGGGTGAAAGATCTAATATGGATGAAAGCTAAATAATCAACAAGCTATATGCCACTAGGCTTGGTACATCCTGTTGTGACAGTCTTGGGTCACGCTTAGCCCAAGACTGGCTAAGGTGGGTCATAAGTGTGTACGTGGTGGGTTAGATGTGGATCATAAGTATAGAGGTGGGTCATAGGTTCTGGGGTAGAGGTGAGCCATGACTATAGTTGTGGGACAGATTATTATTATAAACATCTTTATTGACAAAAATTTATTACAATTTTGCTTAATCTGAGTACTTCAATTTAGTGTTATTAGAGTGAAGATAATGGTGGTCTTCACTGTCACACATGAGAGGATCACACACACTGTGGAGCAGAGTAATGAATCACAGCACGGCCACCAGGGAGCAACAGTGAACACTATCCGCTCAAAGGTTCATCCTATGATGTAAGTTTCCTGTGAGAGCCCTCAGGAAGTCTTCAGTTGGCGTCTGGGACCGATGACGCAGTATCCTACAAACGTCACCAGCTATCATGAACCATTTAGGAAGAGGAGGAAGGGTAAAAAATAAACAATAATAACAACTTTATAATATTAATAATAACAGTTATTATGCTTTATTATCCCAATATAATTACGAACATCAGGAACACAATTTAGAACAGCAAATAAAAATGATATTTTAGATTATGTTAAAAAATTCTATGCAGGCGACAAACATCTGACATCTGACAAACACCTCCAATGAATACCTGATCAACCAGGCTGTGACTCATACGTCAGGCTGCGAGCAGCCGCGTCCAACAGCCTGACTGACCAGTCCAGCAACGAGGAGGCCTGGTCGACGACCGGGCCGCGGGATCGCTGAGCCCCGGAATCACCTCAAGGTAACTTCAAGGTAGGGGATGAGTCACAATAACGTGGCTGAAGTATGTTGACCAAACCACACACTAGAAAGTGAAGGGACGACGACGTTTCGGTCCGTCCTGGACCACAATCGACTTAAGAATGGTCTAGGACAGACCGAAACGTCGTCGTCCCTTCACTTTCTAGTGTGTGGTCTGGCCAACAAAATCTATTAAAATCTAACACAGTCTGGCCATAAAAATGAAACTAACAAAAAACGAGAATATTGGGACTAACAAAGGTATTATTACCATCAATTCAGTTGTTGTTGTTGTTGTTAAAGATTCGCTACCTGGAACATAGTTCCAAGTAGCACGGGCTATGGTGAGCCCGTAGTGCCATAATTGATCAATTCAGTGATTTAGACATGATCAGCAGTGTTATATATACATCGAGGTGTATACCCCAGCTTCTGTATGTATATATATATATATATATATATATATATATATATATATATATATATATATATATATATATATATATATATATATATATATATATATATATATTGAGAGTTTACTTTAGTCATGATCTATGCCCAGGGCAAAAGTATACTTGGTCGTTGACGTGCGGGGTCAAAGCAAGGAGAATGAAGCCTAGCCTTTAGAATAAGATATTCTGCTGATAATCTTTCATATAAGCAAAAGATAAAATTAACAAAAGCGACATCAACACAAAATGTAATTAACAACAAAAGCAATATCAGCAACAACAGTTTTCAAACATCATTAATATCAGCATTTGCACATCAAAGACATCAGCATTAACATTCAACAACGACAACCTAACAACAGCAGCAGCATTAACAACAGCAACACAAACAACAGTAGAATTAGCATCAACAGCATTAACGACAATAACAGCAATATAAACACCGCCAGCACCAGGCTCAGCAGCATCAACATCAGCATAAAATACTCTCAATCGACCCGTGACAAATCCCGGGAAGGATTGACTGGGAACCAATCCGTAACTGTTCGTCCCCTGTTCACCTAGCAGTAATTGGGGACCTGGGAGTAAAGTCTATTGTTGGGTCGTGTTCCAGGGGAAAACTAGTAAGGTGAGACTTACCATGAACTATGAGAATGGAAAGTTCTCAGCCTGCTAACAAGAGTCATTAGACGTCTATTCCTCTAATAACGTATGTTAAAAAAAACAAAAAGAGTATTCGTGTGTATTTACTATTTGTTTCTGCAGAATCGAGCTATTAGCTCTTGGACCCCACCTTTTTAACCAATCTATTTTCCTCTATTATTTACTACATATATTTCTAACACACACACACACACACACACACACACACACACACACAACACACCACACCACACACACACACACACACACACACACACACACACATCCCCAGGAAACAGCCGTGTTTACTGCTAGGTGAACAGAGGCATCAGGGTAAACGAAATTCTGCCCATTTGTTTCCGCCTCCGCCGGGAATCGAATCCGGGTCTTAAGACTAAGACCCCTGAGCACTGTCCACTCAGCCACGAGACCCCCGTGTGTGTGTACTCACCTAGTTGTGCTTGCGGGGGTTGAGCTTTAGCTCTTTGGTCCCGCCTCTCAACCGTCAATCAACAGGTGTACAGGTTCCTGAGCCTATTGGGCTCTATCATATCTACACTTGAAACTGTGTATGGAGTCAACCTCCACCACATCACTCCCTAATGCATTCCATTTGTCAACCACTCTGACACTAAAAAAGTTCTTTCTAATATCTCTGTGGCTCATTTGGGCACTCAGTTTCCACCTGTGTCCCCTAGTGCGTGTGCCCCTTGTGTTAAATAGACTGTTTTTATCTACCCTATCAATTCCCTTGAGAATCTTGAATGTGGTGATCATGTCCCCCCTAACTCTTCTGTCTTCCAGCGAAGTGAGGTTTAATTCCCGTAGTCTCTCCTCGTAGCTCATACCTCTCAGCTCGGGTACTAGTCTGGTGGCAAACCTTTGAACCTTTTCCAGTTTGGTCTTATCCTTGACTAGATATGGACTCCATGCTGGGGCTGCATACTCCAGGATTGGTCTGACATATATGGTATACAAAGTTCTGAATGATT
This sequence comes from Procambarus virginalis, assembly GCA_020271785.1. Lineage (NCBI taxonomy): Eukaryota > Metazoa > Arthropoda > Malacostraca > Decapoda > Cambaridae > Procambarus > Procambarus virginalis. Next base: position 31,025 of record WNGS01000058.1, on the reverse strand, counting down.
CCTTACACAAGTTTCTGAATGCCGTTCTTATGTTGGCCAGCCTGGCATATGCCGCTGATGTTATCCTCTTGATATGGGCTGCAGGAGACAGGTCTGGCGTGATATCAACCCCCAAGTCTTTTTCTTTCTCTGACTCTTGAAGTATTTCATCTCCCAGATGGTACCTTGTATCTGGCCTCCTGCTCCCTACACCTATCTTCATTACATTACATTTGCTTGGGTTAAACTCTAACAACCATTTGTTTGACCATTCCTTCAGCTTGTCTAGGTCTTCTTGAAGCCTCAAGCAGTTCTCCTCTGTCTTAATCCTTCTCATAATTTTGGCATCGTCCGCAAACATTGAGAGAAATGAATCTATACCCTCCGGGAGATCATTTACATATATCAGAAATAAGATAGGACCGAGTACAGAGCCCTGTGGGACTCCACTGGTGACCACGCCAATCTGAGGTCTCACCCCTCACCGTAACTCTCTGCTTCCTATTGCTTAGGTACTCCCTTATCCACTGGAGCACCTTACCAGCTACACCTGCCTGTCTCTCCAGCTTATGTACCAGCCTCTTATGCGGTACTGTGTCAAAGGCTTTCCGACAATCCAAGAAAATGCAGTCCGCCCAGCCTTCTCTTTCTTGCTTAATCTTTGTCACCTGGTCGTAGAATTCTATTAAGCCAGTCAGGCAAGATTTACCCTCCCTGAATCCATGTTGGCGATTTCGTCACGAAGTCCCTTCTCTCCAGATGTGTTACCAGGTTTTTTCTCACGATCTTCTCCATCACCTTGCATGGTATACAAGTCAAGGACACTGGCCTGTAGTTCAGTGCCTCTTGTCTGTCGCCCTTTTTGTATAATGGGACCACATTCGCCGTCTTCTATATTTCTGGTAGGTCTCCCGTCTCCAGTGACTTACTATACACTATGGAGAGTGGCAAGCAAAGTGCCTCTGCACACTCTTTCAGTACCCATGGTGAGATCCCGTCTGGACCAACAGCCTTTCTAACATCCAGATCCAGCAGGTGTCTCTTGACCTCCTCTCTCGTAATTTCGAACTCTTCCAAGGCCGCCTGATTTACCTCCCTTTCTTCTAACACAGTGACCTCACCTTGTTCTATTGTGAAGACCTCCTGGAACCTCTTGTTGAGTTCTCACACACCTCTTTGTCATTCTCTGTATACCTGTCCTCGCCTGTTCTAAGTTTCAATACCTGTTCTTTCACTGTTGTTTTCCTTCTGATGTGACTGTGGAGTAGCTTTGGTTCGGTCTTGGCTTTGTTTGCTATATCATTTCAAAACTTTTCTCTGCTTCTCTTCTCACCCTGACGTACTCATTCCTGGTTCTCTGGTATCTCTCTCTGCTTTCTGGTGTTCTGTTATTCCGGAAGTTCCTCCACGCCCTTTTGTTCAGTTTCTTCGCTTCCATACATGCCCTATTATACCATGGATTCTTCTGTTGCTTCTCGGATTTTTCCCTTTGGGCCGGGATGAACCTGTTTACTGCCTCCTGACACTTTTGGGTAACATAGTCCATCATACCTTGTACAGACTATCTCTGAGGTCTGTGTCCCAAGGTATTTCCCTTAGGAAACTTCTCATCTGTTCATAATTCCCCTTTCGGTATGCCAGCCTTTTGATTCCTAGTTTCTTTTTTATCATATCTATAATGATATGATAATGATCATATCTCCCCTTACTCTCCTGTCTTCAGCGACGTGAGGTGCAGTTCACTCAGACTTTCCTCGTAACTCATGCCTCTTAGTTCTGGGACTAGCCTAGTGGCATACTTTCTCCAACTTCATCATGTGCTTGACAAGGTACGGGCTCCATACTGAGGCGCATATGTATTCACCTAGTTGCATTTACCTAGTTGGTTTTGCGGGGGTTGAGCTCTGCTCTTTCGCCCCGTCCCTCAACTGTCAATCAATCAACTGTTACTAACTACTAACTTTATTTTTTTCTCACACACACACACACACCCAGGTTTAAGTTCAAGTATGTTTATTGAGACAAGAAAGAAATACATCTCAAAGAGATAGAGTAGCTTAGGCTATTTCTACCCCCACACACCTCAGGAAGCAGCCCGTAACAGCTATCCAACTCCCAGGTACCTATTTACAGCTAGGTAACAGGGGCATCAGGGTGAAAGAAACTCTGCCCATAGTTTCCTGCCGGTGCCGGGAATCGAACGGTCCATACGACCACGTATCCAGCGTGCTGTCCACTCAGCCACGGCGCCCCTAGATATGTGTGGGTGTGTGTTTGGAAGACTTGTGCAAGGTACGCTGTTATTATCGTATATCTGGCACCAACACAGGTCCTGTAGTCATCACTTCCATATCCTAACGTGTGCTGACGTCACTCACACGTACACACTAATACCCCCTTACCCCGTATACATTTATACCCCCTCCCTCCCTCCCATACTCACTAATACCCTACTCATACACACTAATCCTCTGTGTCCACACACACACTTTAACAAGTAACATGGGTGAGGCAGGCCACTCACAGCCTCACATTTAGATATGACAGGCCAGCAGTCTCGGGAACCCTAGGCTTCATTTCACTAAATGTTAAGAGGCGTCACCAAAGGTTACACATTCCTACCCCGGCAAGCTGTATTAGGGTAGTACACATAGTCGATCAGTAAAGCTTAATATTCGACTATTCATTCCTCATTCACCAATCATTATTGATCAGTGCTAAAATCCGCTTAATGTTTTATGTATTTGCATTCGTACATGAGGAATCCGGAAGTGTGTTGAGGAAGCCAGGTGTGTGGACGGCAACACGCGGCCAGGTGTGTGGACGGGGTGTTGAGTGTTGATAGTTAGGCATCATATTGATGAGTTGAGGTTCAAGTGGTTATCTTGAGTATTGGAGCGGTCACTTCATCATCAGATGACATGCCAACAGTGCGCCTATATCTTCAGTACCTTCCATCTATTCCCAACATTACATATATATATATATATATATATATATATATATATATATATATATATATATATATATATATATATATATATATATATATATATATATATATATATGTGTCAGACCACTGAGTAAGAATTGAAACGAATTTCCTTAAGTACTTTCGTATATTAATACATCTCCATTCATTCTGAAGATGTGTTAATATACGAAAGTACTTAAGAAAATTCCTGTTTCAATTCTTCCTCCGTGGTCAGACACTGTCATATATATGTATGTATGTATATATATATATATATATATATATATATATATATATATATATATATATATATATATATATATATAAATATATATATATATATATATATATATATATATATATATATATATATATATATATATATATATATATACAAGCGAAAGTTAGTAGTCTGTGTTTACATAAAGTGTTATGGTTAGAGCCGTTGTTGTTACTGGTGCGTTATGAAAACATTCTCTTGTTGCCGGTTTAGTGAGTTACCATGTTTTTGTTATTTCAGTACTGCAATGACTTGATTTTTTGTTTAACTGCGATACGATTTTGTGGGAGATGTGAGTGGTGAGAGTGCGGGGGAGGGGGAGGGGGGAACGTGGCCGGGCATTCATGAAGGCGGGTGAATGAGTGGAGAGTAGGTCAGGGGGCGGCGGGACAGGTCATCACCATGGGTGTGGTGTGATCGATGTAGGAGCAGCAGGCGGCAGGCGGCAGGCGGCGGCAGACGGTGTTGGTGGCGGACCACTGGCAGGAGGGACTCGGGGTCTTCGCGCCAGTTGCCTTGCTACCGCCGCCGTGGTCACTGCTTCGGTAACACCTACCTTAAAGCCGGCTCTCTCCACCCACGGAGTTACTCGTCGCCCGCAGCCTAGCTCCAGTGCCTTACACTCCGACCTTATTTACCCACATCTTTGTCAAGTTCTTGACCCGGAAGATGAGTTTTTTTATCAACTTGACCAACGTAGAGGCGGCGGCGGGCCGATCTCTCTATAACATTTCCTATAATATGGTGATGCCCTTCGAAGGGAACTTCTACGGGGGAAACTGGGTGCAATGGTTTGATCAGAACTGGGGCATCGTGTTCTATATGGTAGGCGCCTACATGGCCGTCGTCTTCGGCCTTCAGACCTGGATGGAGAGCCGTCCGGCATTTGATCTCCGCAAGCAATTGTTTGTATGGAACGTGATCCTGGCCGTGTTCAGCCTCTACGGTGGGATCCGCTCCCTGCAGGAGTTTATCTACGTCTACACCAACTTCGGACTCTACTCCACCTACTGCTTGTGTGGCTTACGGTCAGTACTTCTACACAAATTTGTTTGTTTTTTTCTTAATCAGACGTGTATTTTCCCTTATATTTATGGAAGCCCCAGTAGCCATGTAAACAAGTGCAACTGCAATGATATTGATTTTCTTGTGTTATTGTTTAGCTGACAGCTTTACGTGAGGGTTTGTTTGACAATAAGTGTAGGAGAGTGTCGTCTGCCAGTGGTGTAAACGTTGGCTCCTCCCTGACACAACACCACCAGGATGCACATTATCTAATCAGATGAATGTAAACACTGTGTCCCAGGCGCAGTACCCTCCTTCAGCGACTGCAGCCGGCTATACCTGGCGAGGGTAAAGTGTTTGTGCCTGAGCGTGGCAAGGGGGGAGGGGGTAAAAATAATGTTAGAATAGAAGGAAGGTTTTCAATTTGTATTGGGTAGGTGGTGAGCGTGTTGTGAAACTACCGGCGAGCGTTTGGATACACCCGCGTCGCTTCAAACGTCCGCAGTGTCTCCCCCGTCCCACCATTCCCCCCCAACAAAACATTACAACCCCCTCCCACGCGCACCCCGCTTTCCCTACCATGTTCCAGACCCCTCCTTGCTGCTACCCCTCTTCCAGCTCATCTCCCTCCCACCCCTTTTCCACCTCGTACCCCCCCCCCCACCATCATGACTTTGTTTTCATCTCATTCAGAAGCTGACATGCCAATTCCAGCCTTCCTCCGCCTTCCAAACTGCTATCCAGTCCTCCACCACTCACTCCCTCCATTTCAACCACTACCCGCCTACTATCCCGACCATGTCCCCGGCTTACCTTCCCCAAACTTGATAGAATGTTAAGATGAGCACTTAAACAAGCCTTGTAAGGATTGGTGTCAGCGGAGGGGACGGGTAGGACGTTGGAGGACAGGTAACCTCACAGGGAGTTCTTGAGGTCAATACATTGATCCAGCCAGGTGACTGACCCCTTGCCTCGCCTCTGGCTCTCACCTGCCATTCCCATAGTATGGTGTCTCCCATAGGCTATATATATATATATATATATATATATATATATATATATATATATATATATATATATATATATATATATATAGATATATATATATATATATATATATATATATATATATATATATATATATATATATATATATATATTAGTATATTTTGGTAGCAGTCTTTCCTGTAGACATATGTTATTAAATATGACCGAAAAAGTAAGATTAATAATTCTAACACGAATTTTCTCAATTTTCCTTATGTTTGTTTTTACTGATGACGGTAAATGAAAAATCAATTCTCCAAAATTCATTCTTTATTTCTTAGTCTGACGCGACACTTGAGCGCGTTTCGTAAAACTTATTACATTTTCAAAGACTTTAGTTACACACACACAGAACAACTATAACTGAACAGAGTTTAAACAGTTTTTCTTTTTTATACCTGCATTTGGGTGAGGTGATATGCTACAATGGTTTGGGGTGAGGTGAGAACAAACACAGAACACGAAACAATGGGTATAAGCTAAAGGGAAGAATNGGTTATTAGAGGGTTTAATAAATATGTTAGTTTTTGAGGTGTATCCATTAATCCTATTGAAGTGGTGTAGGTGATTGTCGTCTAGACAACAGATCTGTTTCTAAAACTTGAAGCATTAACAGGAACCTATGTTCCTTGGGGGCCGGGTCTATCATCCCACTATTTTTTATGCATCTTGATTCTAGCTAGTGGCCTTTCTGAGTAACGCTTCATACCCCCATAACAAGTAACAATTACATAACAGGGCTTCTAGTCTCTGCGGTGCTTGCCGGAGACCAGGGACTCTGGCCACATATCCCAGGCATGCTATAAGAAACATGGGGCTCGGGTGACGCGTCATGGCAATATCACTCGGTTCATAGCTGGCCGCCTGCGACAGAGAGGTTTTGTGTGGAACGTGAGGTTCGTATACCGGATTGAGGGACCTTCTGTAAGCCTGACATTGTCTGCAAAGGTGACGAGGCCTTTATATTAGACACCCAGGTCTCTGCTGATAACTTCCCACTCTCCCGTCCACCTCAGAGCAAGTGTGACAAATACGGCGCTCCAGAGATCCTTCAACAGGTCAGGGAATATACGGTAAGCACACAGCATCCGCCTCTTCTCTAACCCTTAATCGGAGAGGAAGATAGTGCAAGGAGAGTACGCGTGAACTTCAGGATATGGGCATCACCAAGAGCGACCTTGAGAGTTGCTCTGTGAAAGCCCTAACCTGAACATATTCCCTCTACAGAATATGGTCCAAGTCCACACCAAGGGGCAGACCACCTTAGTTCCAGGATCACCATGCAACGGATGCATAAGGGTTAATGTAATCTTGTTGAGGCGAACCACAGTCAGGACATCTGGTAGCTAACCACCTAAGCAGAGTCGTCATCTGGAGTACCACTTCTCCGAATGGTTCCTCACAGGAGGGTGGATGACCTGGCCGGAGCCCACGAGTGGGTATGGCGGCGGCCGGAGGGACCCCCATGCACATACATGACTGCACTCCCGCTCCGGGGCCTTGCTAGGAGCTTCCGCTTTGAACTGCTTTCCATGTATGCTGTTGTCAAGTCACCAAACCTGCCGCTTAGGCAGCTTGTTGTTTTGCCTTCAGTTTTAGTTCTTTTTTTAATGATATACTGTACACCTCTCCCTTTGTGTGCTGTGTCTTATACAAGAAAAAACCAATACAAAAGATTTTCCATTGTACTAACTCATTATTATTATCATCTTAAGTCTTGTGGGTGAGATTTCCCTCTAACCATTGTTATATATATATTTTAGTTTGCGTTGTTAGGGAAATATGTGTGCTTAAGGGTACCTACCTCTCCCCATGCCCAGCTATTGGAGGGTACAGGTGCCCTTGAAGCTACATAAAAACCCTACACTGCTCCCCCCACCCCAAGTGCAAGGGGATGCAGGGGACCAAAAAAAAAAAAGCTTTTGGGCCACCCTGTATAATGGTAGCCTTAATGTAATAGGGACATATGATTATATTGGGCCGTATGTAACACGGACATATGGTTATATTGGGCTGTATGTAACAGGGACATATTATTATGTCTAGAGTCAGACTAAATCTGTGCAAATTCTCCATGCAAATAAAAGGGCACAGTCTTTGGAACTCACTCCCTGATGAATTAACAAATTGTCCAACCCAATTCTCATCTTAGGTTTTTCAATTTGGTATCAATGTGTTCGCAATAGAATTCTCTACAACACTAAATGCATATAAAGCCCAAAAGTCCGGCATACCATCCGCAACTAACAGAGAAAGTGAGAGAAAGTTACCCGTGAGCGCGCAAGAGTGATAAAATGTGTACACTCTTCACTTTGGACATCTCAATTCTCGTCTTAAGTCTTTCAATTTGGTATCATTGTGTTCGCAATAGAATTCCCTACATGAGCATGCAAATATAAAGTCCAAAAGCCCTGCGTACCATCCACAACAAGCACGGAAAGTGATAGAGCGTTACCCCCATGAGCGCTAATAAAGAGCAATAAAATGGGTATTCTGTTTTCAACTTTGTTACCTCAATTCTGGTCCTAGGACTTTCATTTGGGTATCAATGTATTCGCAATGAAATTCCCTACAAGAGTATATGCATAGAATGTCCAAAGCCACAGCAAGACCGTCCCGAAAACGCCACTAAAGTTGCCGCACGGAGGACTCAATGCTGAGTCCTCGCCGGACTTGCCCCTGTTTTGCAGAGGACTCAATGCTGAGTTATCGCCCCGCAAAGTGTGTTAAAAAAAAAGGACTTGATTTCATCCTCATAATTTCTAACCTTGTGCTTCAAACTCACACTGCATCTTGTACCACCCACGTCCCCAATATTAGTACTTAAGACAAATATCTTTACCACTGTAAACTTATATTGTAGTTATTTGTTGATATAAAATCTTGCTACAATGTACCTTTTCATCTTACTGATATGTTAGATTAAAGACCTGCCCGAAACGCTATGCGTGTTAGTTGGCTTTGCATGAATGTAAAAATACCAGTCTAATGTAATCTCACCAACCCATTGTACCTTATTGTGAATATATTATTATTATTATTATTATTATTATTATTATTATTATTATTATTATTATTATTATTATATTGGGTCATATGCAACACGGACATATGATTATATATATTGGAAAATTAACTTATGGAGATCTAAATAGCTTTCCCCTTTCATGTGTGGCCGTATACCTTCTTTATTAATATTTTAATATTGATATTTGATAGAAACGGGTTGTAACGGAGCTCATTATGTGAGGATATATGATACTATACATATGTATGTGTATATGATATGTGAGGCTGCCCGAAACGCTATGCGTATTAGTGGCTTTAGGCATTGTATGTACTAGCTCTATCTATAACTCCAACGGTATTTTTGTAACTCTGCATCTATGTATATACATTTACTAAATAAAATGTTATTTATTATGTGTTATGTTGTGTGTAAGCCCGTGCCTTTGTTTGGGGGGGGGGGAGAACCCTCTCACTGCCCGTATATATGGAATGTCCAGTTCGTTAGTTTCAAAATGAATGCCAAACGGTTAATGGTTTATAAATGCCAAAAGGGGGTAGAAATAGCCTAAGCTATTCTATCCCTTTGAGATGTATTTTATGGTCTCAATAAACGTACTTGAACGTGAAATGCCAAAGCTGTTTGTGCAGTCAGTTGACAATTTGATCAAGTGATTAACGATCACGAGTTGTTAGTTAATATTGTCAAGGTGAGGAATGTGGTTTAATAGCTACGACACACATCATTCACTTATCGCGAATGATCCCAGCGAGTTTCGTTCAGGTGTTAGGCCTTAGAGTGGCGTTGTTGTCATGGTCAATGTGTTCTCAGATTCTGTAGGCTTAATTAGAACTTATCAATAAATCAGACAGCATGGGGTAAATCTTATTAATGAAAGGATTTCATTTCATAGTTTTGCTACCTCAAGGATAACAAAAGTTATTACATATTAGAGTTTGAAAAGGTGAACATCCGTCCGAGTGAGTGGCAGGTCGGCGTCTGGCGTTCAAGAGTGGTCGTCTGCAGGCTACACACGCGAGCCGCACATTCCTTCTTTCCCAGTAACAACCATGGGGCAGCAGTTACAGCCCCGCTCCTGTGCCAGGTAAGTCCTCTACGGGCTCACCACAGCCCCGCTCCTGTGCCAGGTAAGTCCACTACGGGCTCACCACAGCCCCGCTCCTGTGCCAGATAAGTACACTACGGGCACACCACAGCCCCGCTCCTGTGCCAGGTAAGTCCACTACGGGCTCACCACAGCCCCGCTCCTGTGCCAGGTAAGTCCACTACGGGCTCACCACAGCCCCGCTCCTGTGCCAGGTAAGTCCACTACGGGCTCACCACAGCCCCGCTCCTGTGCCAGGTAAGTCCACTACGGGCTCACCACAGCCCCGCTCCTGTGCCAGGTAAGTCCTCTACGGGCTCACCACAGCCCCGCTCCTGTGCCAGGTAAATCCTCTACGGGCTCACCACAGCCCCGCTCCTGTGCCAGGTAAGTCCTCTACGGGCTCACCACAGCCCCGCTCCTGTGCCAGGTAAGTCCTCTACGGGCTCACCACAGCCCCGCTCCTGTGCCAGGTAAGTCCTCTACGGGCTCACCACAGCCCCGCTCCTGTGCCAGGTAAGTCCACTACGGGCTCACCACAGCCCCGCTCCTGTGCCAGGTAAGTCCACTACGGGCTCACCACAGCCCCGCTCCTGTGCCAGGTAAGTCCACTACGGGCTCACCACAGCCCCGCTCCTGTGCCAGGTAAGTCCACTACGGGCTCACCACAGCCCCGCTCCTGTGCCAGGTAAGTCCACTACGGGCTCATTATAGCCCGTGCTACTGGAAACTTTTGGTAGTGAGAAGCTGAATCCAAAACAACAACAACTATACATAGAAATCACAATAGCGTGATATATCAAATGAACAAATACATAAGGGCCGTGATGAGCGTTCGAACCTACGCACTGGATGTTCTCAGAAGCGCCTTAGTCAACTGCACAACCATGTCGTGGTACAGTTGACTAAGGCGCTTCTGGGAACATCCCGAGCGTAGGATCGAACCCTCATCACGACCCTTGTGGATTTGTTCAACAACTACCTTGGACCTTGGATGCCGAGCGGTGTGGTCAGGTCGTGTTGTGAGGGTACCTGAAGCAGGGGGGGGGGGGTAGTAGTCATGGCTCGCCTCTTGGACGTGGTAGCTGGTGGGGGGGGAAGGTGACGGTCATGTGTGTGTACTTACCTATCAGTGTCTACGGGGGGGTGAGGTCTAGCTCTGCATGCCCGGCCTGCTACCCTTGTTGTACCTGTTGTGTTTCACCTTAACTTCTCAGACTTTCAAATTTTTTGTCGCATCGGTCCTTAAAGTTGTGGCTGTGGCTTCCACAACTTTGTGGCATCGGTCCTTAAAGTTGTGGCTGGAGGTGGCTTCCACAACTTTGTGGCATCAGGCCTTAAAGTTGTGGCTGGAGGTGGCTTCCACAACTTTGTGGCATCAGGCCTTAAAGTTGTGGCTGGAGGTGGCTTCCACAACTTTGTGGCATCAGGCCTTAAAGTTGTGGCTGGAGGTGGCTTCCACAACTTTGTGGCATCAGGCCTTAAAGTTGTGGCTGGAGGTGGCTTCCACAACTTTGTGGCATCAGGCCTTAAAGTTGTGGCTGGGGGTGGCTTCCACAACTTTGTGGCATCAGGCCTTAAAGTTGTGGCTGGAGGTGGCTTCCACAACTTTGTGGCATCAGGCCTTAAAGTTGTGGCTGGAGGTGGCTTCCACAACTTTGTCGCATCAGGCCTTAAAGTTGTGGCTGGAGGTGGCTTCCACAACTTTGTGGCATCAGGCCATAAAGTTGTGGCTGGAGGTGGCTTCCACAACTTTCTCTTTTAGAACATTCTACTTGTTAACTACCCGTAACTACCCGGGTACGAGTAGTTCCTTACATCACTTCCGCTCATTTGGGCTTCCAGCCTCCACCTGTGTCCTCTTGTCCTGCTTTCAGTCTGAAGAAGCAATCCTTGTCCACTTTATTCCCCTCAATATCTTGCAAGTTGTAGTCATATCCCTCTATTTCTTCTATCCTCTAGGGTTGTGAGATCTAGTACCATTGGTCCATCTTCGTACCTTAGACGTCTTACCTCTGGCACCAATCTTGTTGCAACCTTTGTACTTTTTCAAATTTGGTTTTACGTTTCACAGGGGGCCAATTCCATACTGGTAATGTATATTTCAATATTGGTCGAACAAATGTTGTATAGATTGGTTTGAAGGAGTCCTGATTCAAGTTCCTAAAAGATGTTCTTATATTTTCTAGCGTCCCATATGCTGCCGATGTTATCCTGTTTATGTGTAATTCCAGTGTGAGTGTGTGAAGGCATTATATCCACTCCCAGATTCTTCTCTCTTATTTTTGTAGCTGCCTTTCATGTATGGTGGGAGCCGGTGGCTGAGCGGACAAAACACTGTCCGCGTGATCCTGTGGTCCTGGGTTCGATCCCGGGCGCCGGAGAGAAACAATGGGCAGAGTTTCTTTAACGCTGATGCTCCTGTTACCTAGCAGTAAATAGGTACCTGGGAGTTAGTCAGCTGTCACGGGCTGCTTCCTGGGGATGGAGGCCTGGTCGAGGACCGGGCCGCGGGGACACTAAGCCCCGAATTCATCGCAAGATAACCTCAAGATGGTGTACATGCCTTCTGGTCTCCCTCTCTCCATTTTCCATTCCCATTACCTTACACTTGTTGGGATTGCATTCCAGCAACCATTTGTTTAACAACTCCTCGAGTTTCTCAAGGTTCTCCTGTAACTTTCTGTAGTCCTCACCTGTTATCACGTTCCTCATCAGCTTCACGTCATCTGCAAACATTGGCATTTCTGAGCTCACTCCCTTAGGGAGGTTGTTCTCATAAGTTTAGTCCCAGGACAGAGCCATGTAGGACCCCACTTATTACATTCCTCCAGCTTGAAACCTTAATTTTTTTTTAAATTTTGCCCCGAAGGGCGAGTTTATTGGGCAGCGCCACTCATCCTGTGAGTGGACATACCGCCATAGCAACATGTACAACACTCCCCAATAGGAAGAAAGCCCGCTGGGTTGTTCATCCTGTCACTTGTACCCAGACACAGCTGGGACTTGCTTAACTGTCTCAAGTGAACAGCTTCTCAAACAAGAAGATTAACATCTGTCAACCTTTAAAAGCTTACGTTATCTTGCGGGTGCAAAATGGGGAATCTTTTAAGAACAGTATCAATATTTGACAAATAGTGTTTTCCTAACTCAAACAATGTGGGGTTTATTATTCTACACATATTTCTGATGCCTCTCAGGTGTTCACATTCACGTAGCTAGTGGTCAAGGCGGTGTCCGTCACTCTCACCACAGATTCTGCAACTTCGCTGATCAACTGTTGTTTCCATTCCGAATCGCCATGGATATTTGTATCCAAGACGGATTCTCGCTATTACTGATTCTCTCCCTCGTCCTCCTCCTCTTCGGCCATAATGATTGGGATTGCCAGCTGCAACCATGTTGTACCATCGTACAGATTCACTGGTTTGTGCTTCTATCCTCCTTTCCTCAGTTACCTTGTCACGGTGATGTTGCCTGACAATACCTCTAATTTGTAGTAGAGTTTTGGGTATGAAGTATTCAATATGGTCTCTTTCAGCGCCTTCAGCAGCTAGCACATCTGCTCGTTCATTCCCACATATTCCAACATGGGAGGGGATCCACAGAAACTTGATGACTCTTCCCTGATTAGTAAGTACTCTCACAGCTCTCTTAAATTCAGCGACTATTGCAAGATTTTCTGCCCGATTTTTACTTAGGCTTTGCAGTGCTGCTTTTGAATCAGTGCAAATCACTGCACCATTAGTGTTCCGTTCAAGAAACCTGAACGCCATAACAATGGCAGTTAGCTCTGCTTGCGTTGAAGAGGCATAGTTCTCAATACGTGCTTTTTCTTCATTTCTGCGTTGGAAAGCATTATCCTTAATTACAGTGTATGCTGCACCAGCCCTGCCATTGACAGGATTAGATGACCCGTCAGTGTAGATTTGATCTAGTTCATCCCCGGCTTCTTTATAAATTTCCTCAAGATACTTGTGCCTCATTTCTTGTGGTATCATGTTGGATTTTTTCGTTGTCATTTCATCGATGATAATCTTGCATGAGTCATCCTCCCAGGGAGGTAACCTCTCTACAGGCAGGAGTTCATGGGCTTGCTCAAGCATGTGAAGTTCTTCAAGGTAGCAGGCTCATCTGTGATGCCATTTTTTGCTTCTCATGTTTCCTCCTGTAAGTAACACACAACTCAGTTTTTTCTTAGCAATATCATTGTAATGGGGATCTCTGGCTATCTTAATTGCAATCTTAGCATTCAGTTCCTTAATTCTGCTTTTAAAACTCGGGAGAGACAACTCCTCTTATAGATTAGACGTTTTGGCAGTTCTTGGGACTCCAAGATCGATTGTCATGGCTTCATTTTAATTGCTTTCGAGCCTTTTCATATCGCTTTGGGAGTATGTGCACAAAACTGGACCTTCCCTCTGACTGTGACTCTTTGTGTTTTATCCTTCAGATACTCCCTTACCCAGTCCCGTGTTACCCCAGTCTGGTTCTTTATCTTGTACAACACTCTTGTACGGGGAACAGTGTTGTGGGGAAGTTTGACTCGTAGGATTTTATTATTTATTTTAATTATTAATGTATAATTTATAATTTATTTATTTCGGTAGTGGTCTGTATGTTTAAATGAGTGGACTGTATGAAGTTAAAGTCTCCCACAAGTCATATAATACACAAGTTGGGGGGGGTATTAATTATAGCCTATCAATCGAAAATTATCGATTGATAGGAAATTCACTACAATTGTTAATATTACTTGAATTAATGTAAATTATTAAAATCCTTACCTGACTAGAAGGCTTCAACGTCCTGGTACAGGCGTAGAACACTTGGGTGGCTAGCCAGATTTGTGGTCATGTGCTCATGGCGTCCATACAGGTCACTTGTTGCACCAAGTAATTGTTGCTAATGTCTTCTAGTTGCCACAGAAAATCTGCTGGAAGTATACAATGTAACTAATGTAAATAACATCCTAATAACAGATATTGTATGACATTATATTTAGATTCTTATGAGAGGCTTACCCTATTTGGGTATTTTCGTTTGCTTCATGATTGGTTTGTTCTACTTATATGAAAAGGCCATGTAATAACAAGTAAATACTTTTAGCAAAGTTCAAGGTTTATTTTTTTGCACTTAATAGGGAGGCAACCTTGAAGTTACCTTGAGCTGATTTCGGGGCTTAGCGTTCCCCGCGGCCCGGTCCTCGACCAGGTCTCCCATTCAGGCAAGAAGCCTGATTTTTTTTTTAATTATTCTATTTTACAGT
>WNGS01000057.1:0-13034 GCA_020271785.1 Procambarus virginalis | reverse complement strand
AAACATCGCACATAATAAAAGTATTTGAGAGAGTGATTAGGAGTCAGGTCACCAATTTCATGGAGACCAATGACCTTCACAACCCAGGCCAACATGGATTTCGAGCGGGAAGATCGTGCCTCTCACAGCTACTTGAGCACTACGATAAAGTCACTGAGGCATTAGAAGAAAAACAGAATGCTGATGTGATATACACGGACTTCGCAAAGGCTTTCGATAAATGTGACCATGGCGTGATAGCACACAAAATGAAGTCAATTGGAATAACCGGTAAAGTAGGACGCTGGATACTCAGTTTTCTGTCAAACAGGACTCAGCGAGTAACGGTCAACCATATAAAATCTAGTCCAAGTGCAGTTAAAAGCTCTGTACCTCAGGGTACAGTCCTTGCACCGCTGCTTTTCCTTATTCTCATATCAGATATAGACAAAAATACAAGTCACAGCTTCGTATCATCCTTTGCAGATGACACAAAAATCAGTATGAAAATTACCTCGGCTGAAGACATTGAAAAACTTCAAGCTGATATTAATAAAGTTTTCGACTGGGCATCAGAAAATAATATGATGTTTAACAGTGATAAATTCCAGGTACTCAGGTACGGTAAAAATGAGGACCTTAAACATAATACAGGGTACAAAACACAATCAAATGTGCCCATAGTAGGAAAACAGCATGTAAAGGATTTGGGAATAATGATGTCTGACGACCTAACGTTTAGGGAGCATAACCAAGCAAATATTGCGACAGCCAGAAAAATGATAGGATGGATTACGAGAACTTTCAAATCCAGGGATCCCATCACAATGGTTGTACTCTTCAAGTCACTTGTGCTGTCCCGTCTTGAGTACTGTTCAGTACTCACTTCCCCCTTCAGAGCAGGAGAGATTGCTGAAATAGAGGGAATACAGAGAACATATACGGCACGTATAGACGCGATAAAGCACCTAAATTATTGGGATCGTCTCAAAGCTCTCCAAATGTACTCACTAGAAAGAAGACGAGAGAGATATCAAATAATATACACCTGGAAGATACTGGAGGGCCAGGTCCCAAATCTACACAGTAAAATAACAACGTACTGGAGTGAACGATATGGAAGAAAATGCAGAATAGAACCAGTGAAGAGCAGGGTGCCATAGGCACAATCAGAGAACACTGTATAAACATCAGAGGTCCGCGGTTGTTCAACGTCCTCCCAGCGAGCATAAGAAATATTGCCGGAACAACCGTGGACATCTTCAAGAGGAAACTAGATTTATTCCTCCAAGGAGTTCCGGACCAGCCGGGCTGTGGTGGGTATGTGGGCCTGCGGGCCGCTCCAAGCAACAGCCTAGTGGACCAAACTCTCACAAGTCAAGCCTGGCCTCGGGCCGGGCTTGGGGAGTAGAAGAACTCCCAGAACCCCATCAACCAGGTATCAACCAGGTATCAACCAGCTGTCTGTTCTACAATCCCTATAGAATTGATTTTTCATAAACTCTAAATGTTTCGAGTTATAAATTTTTGTTGACTAAATTTGCGCATATTTCAAATTCCACATTGACAATTTTTTTTACAATAAACTATACTGAAAACCTATATTCTAAATATATGAAAATGAAGATCATATGCTATTCTGAGAGCATAATACCTGTAACACCAAATGAACAGTTGGTGGTATTTTATAATTTGCAGCTGATTTCAAGATGTGAAGTTTTCAATATTCAATTTTATAATTTTTTATTCTTTAGGGGGAAGGGAGTACCACCTCTGGCTGGAAGAAGGGGACCCTTAGCCTCGGAGGAAACCACACATAACGCATTAGAGGGAATGTTTAGGTCTCCTCCAATACAGTTTCTGAGTGCTTTTCTCCTACCATCCCCTTCCTTTTGATTTTTTTTTTTTGCTGTTTTATATATTTTTGTGCACATGAAAGACTGATGTGTCTGAGTCTGAACTGAAGACTCGAACTGAGGACTCATGATGCACATGAAAGATTTTTGTGCCACATGAAAGACTGATTTTATAATTATTTTTTATTTTCTTGTTTTTCAAGTTACACGGGTATCATTTAAACAAAGTTGGAGCATTTGCCTAGTAGATTATGCACAAAACATTTGAAAGAGTTTCAGAAAATTTAAAAAACTGAGCTCAATGTCACACGTCATATGATGTTTCGTGCAGTTTAAGGGTTAACGTCCATTGTGGGAAAGTTACTTGAATCGGTAATTGCAAATACCATTCGTCTTCATCTTGCAAAACATAAATTAATTCAAAACATAAATGATTCACAACATGGTTTTACAAATGGCCGTTTATGTTTAACAAATTTGCTATAATTTTATTCCAGCATAGTTGAGGCAGTTGATAGTGATAAGGTTTGAGATGTTGTGTACCTTGACTTTAGCAAAGCTTTTGATACAGTGCCACATTAATTAAAAGTTAAAGAATACAATTAAAAGATTGATTAAAAGTTAAAGGCTCATGGTATTGGGGGTGCTATATTAAGTTGGATTAGGGCATGGCTATACCAAATGAAACAAAAAGTTAGTATAAATGGGGATTAAGTCAGACTGGGAAAATGTTGTAAGTGGAGTGCCTCAAGGCTCTGTCCTAGGACCTCTGATATTCATAATATATATAAATGATTTAGATTCAGGTTTGAGCTGCAATATTTGCAATTTTGCCAATGATACAAAAATCAGGAGGGAAATAAACACAGAAAAAGACTCGCTATCACTTCTGGACAATCTAAATAGGGTTTTGAAATGGTCAAAATATTAGCAGATGCAGTTTAATGCTAACAAATGTAAGGTTTTGAGGCTAGGTAATGATATGAGAAAGAGTTACAAGATACGAGCTAGCTGGTGTTGATATTGCGGTCGGATTGCAAACGGGATCCGAGAGTTGTAATTGGTTAGAATTTAAAACCAAAAAATCAATGCTTAAATGTTTGTAATAAGGGAAATAGGATACTGGGTTTTACCCTCTGCAGTTACCGTCATTCTTATGCTCTTATGTTATGCTTCGGGTATATCTTGCTCATGTTAGGCCCCATTTAGATTATGCAGGTCACTTTTGGTCGCTATACTATAGAATGGATATAAATTTACTAGAACGCATCCAGCGTAGGATGATAAAGTTAATCCCGCAAATTAGAAACCTTTCATATAGAGATTGACAAAGCTTAATTTGTATTCTCTAGAAAAGTGATGAATTATAGGTGACATGATAGAGGTGTACATGTGGATAAATGGGCATAACATATGGGATATTAATAGGGTATTAAAAGTATCAACACATAATAGAACATGAAACAATGGGTATAAATTGGATAAGTTTAGATTTGGGAAAGATCTGGGTAAATACTGGTTCGGTAAAGGGGTTGTTGATTTGTGGAACCAATTACCACATAACATAATACAGAAGAAGTAATACACTTATCCCATGATCTTTTCAAGTGTAAGTTAGACATATACTGTATATGAATTTGATTGGGTGGATATAATTAGGAGCTACCTCATATGAGCCAAAAGGCCTTCTGCAATTTCCTTGATTCTTATTTGATTCTTATGTTTTTACAAAGAAGGAAGAGAAGGTGTGAACAGAACCACAGTTGAATTAACCAACACCTCCAAACCGGGGTCCCTAAACACCAATCAGGGCAGCTCAGGGGCATCCAACTGGTCACACAACCTAAACTGCTGCAACACAGAAAATTTCAAATGCAAATTGGTTGCTGCCAGTTTGCATTTGAAATTGATCACACAATGATCTTCATTAGAATGGTTCGTATGGAGAGTAACACGTTATCTTGAGATGATGATTTCGGGGCTTTAGTGTCCCCGCGGCCCGGTCCTCGACCAGGCCTCCACCCCCAGGAAGCAGCCCGTGACAGCTGGCTAACACCCAGGTACCTATTTTACTGCTAGGTAACAGGGGCATAGGGTGAAAGAAACTCTGCCCATTGTTTCTCGCCGGCGCCCGGGATCGAACCCGGGACCACAGTATCACAAGTCCAGCGTACTGTCCGCTCGGCCGACCGGTTCCCCTGCCGGGGGAGCTCGACCCTGACAGCACGTGGAAAATATGTCCCAAACGACTCAAGGCTGAAGGTGTCGCCGACCCAGCAAGCAGCATGACAGAGGCAGAAGAAATGAGCGTGAGCGTCGCCATGTGGCACAGATGCACAACCCCTCAGATTCACATGAGGCAAGAGGAGGTTTGTGGGAGGGGGTGGGGGGGAGATATCAATAGGATAACCAAACAGACATGGGCTTTCCAGGGGTCTACAGGGAATGGCTTTGCAGGTAAGACCAGGCAATGGGAATGCTATGCTTCCCTTAAACATAAATTCTACTGGAAGACAGTACGCAACGACGAATACTGTACAAGAATATAGAGGAGAGAATTGTATGCCTACACAGCACAATCATAACACTGTGAAGGCCAAGCACATGGTGTCGGTGAGGTTGCGTGAACCACAGTGCGCCCCACCAGATAAAAATTGCTCTTGACCCATGGGAAGACAAGGTCAAAGACAACCGACTTACCTTGGGTGAAGAGTACAACAGGCAAGTAGGTCTTCTAAGGGAGCGATCCCTGAACACTCCAAGGGAAGGCAACCCTGGGAGTGCAAGGGCAGCACTAAGGATCACACAAGGATGAGAGCCCTGAGCACATGCAGCTCCAAGCACCAATGTGAACAGGATCAGCCCACAAAGGCAAAACACCATAAAACCAAAACACAAGAGACTGAAGCCAGAGCAACAGAAAGGACAACCAGGCACTGCTTCAATCACTGCACTGCACTGCAAAAAACTGAGGGTGGAGCACCTGGCTGAACTAGGCTGCCTCCCTCCTCTCCATGAATGAGGAAAACGGTGGGCCAAATGAGCATGCACTAGTTTCGTGAATTTTGAGACTATGGTCTCTCTTATAAGCAGAAATGGTCTGTTTTGTTTCATCGAGTTTCTGGGTGTCTTCCCTGGTGGTGGCCACTGCTCTTTACACCTCCCAACCTGGCTCATGGTCACCGGTAAGTCTAAAAGAAAAGAAGGAACTGATGGCACCTAGTAGCTTGGCACTATATCAGTACAGTAGCCTCAAGCAGCTAAACCCCCCCCCCCCTCAGAAGAGCAACTTTTATCAAATTACATATCTTCAGTTTTACTTAAAATATTTTTCTGGTAGAGGTTCTACATATAGATTAAATTTATGTCTTTTCTTCTGACATAAATAATCAACCAATCCTCCTGTTTAGGTAGTACTTATAGTGTAATGATTAGTGGTGAGAAAGAATAAAGAAGAGTAAGGGAAGAATTAAAAGGCAAGAGGAGGAGCGAAGAAGAAGAAAATAGAAAATGGAAAGAGGTTGAGGGACTAGAGTAAGGAGGTGGAAGGGAGGAAAATGGGAAGACTGAGGTAAAGGAGAAGAAGTCGAGATAGAAAAAGGTACCGGTAGAGCTGTCGCCATTCTCTCAAACCAAGACATCTTAACTCATACTAAGCAGTGTGACAGGCACTACTGCCTACTTTGAACTTTCTCTAGAGTAACCCTGCACACCCCACCTGGTGGGTGAGGGGACACTGTCGCATTGTATAAGGAGGGAGAGGTGCTGTGCACCTTTTCCCGGTCTGCCTCACCTCACTCACCGCCTTACATTCCTCACAGCTCATCTCGTCTTTAATTTACTCTTATATTATTGAACGACCAGTAATGGAACATCATTAAAAAGAATTATTACATCAGTAAATCAGTAAAAGGATGTAAAATCAGTAATAGTATTACATCAGTAAAAGATTGACTAAACCACACACCAGAAGATAAGACAATGACATTTTGGTCTGCCCTGGACCATTATTAAGTGATTGTGATGGGAGCGAGGTTGTTGTTGTTTTAGATTCAGTAACTGGGAATAAAAGTTCCAAATAGCGCAGGCTATTGTGAGCCCGTTCTGGACTTACCTGGCACAGAAGCGGGGCTGTGGGGAGTGAGGGGAGGCACGGGCATTAAGTAAGGAAAGAGCGAGGTGAGGAACAGGTAAGACGAGGTAATTCCTAGAAGAAGGTAAGAGCAAGGTAAAAGGGAAGAACAAGAAAGATATGAATGGGATGGGTGTAATAACAGGGTGCCGGAAGAATGGGAACCAAAGAATAAAAGGGGGTAAAGAAAGAAAGAAAAAAAGGGGTAGGCTTATGTCAGGTCACGTTTGTTAGAAAGTTCAGAACATTTGAGTCTGTACTGTGAAAGGAAAGAGTCAACAGCAACATAGCTAGGACTAAAGTTCATGTTGGGTATGTTGTGTATCAGAGCCAATTCAACAAGATGGCGTCTATGTAGAGTAGAGGAGGGAAAGATTATTTTAGAAAAAGACCAATCAATAGAATGATTAGAATCACATCACAATTGACTTGATAATGGTCCAGGACAGACCAAAATGTCGTCGTCTCATCTTCTGGTGTGTGGTTTGGTCATCATATCTTCAGTCACATTATTGTGACTCATTGTCTGCACGCAGTTTTACACTTAGACTTTACAGATCCAAAGCACTTCGAAATAAATTGACTCGACAATTGAAACAATCACTCTAATAACACTTAATCACCACTTTACTGAATTTTAATAATTAGTTATATACATACTTAAATGTCACATTTTGCTTCATTATCTTATTAACACCCAATTAATCCAAGAAGAGGGGGGTTATCTTGAGTTATCTTGAGATGATTTCGGGGCTTTTTAGTGTCCCCGCGGCCCGGTCCTCAACCAGGCCTCCACCCCCAGGAAGCAGCCCGTGACAGCTGACTAACACCTAGGTACCTATTATACTGCTAGGTAACAGGGGCATAGGGTGAAAGAAACTCTGCCCATTGTTTCTCGCCGGCGCCTGGGATCGAACCCAGGACCACAGGACCACAAGTCCAGTGTGCTGTCCGCTCGGCCGACCGGCTCCCAGTTTTTATGCTCCCAAATTTATGTATGGGGGGACTTAACCACACACACATTCTACCATATGGTTCACTAGTAAAGCCTACATTATGTTCAACTAACACACTATGATTAAGGAAAGCATGACTAGGGGCTCTCAACTCTAAGTACACTGTGTGTGTATATCACGAAAAAACACATGATTAAAAATGTGACAGTGTCAGACCACGGAGGAAAATTGGAACAGGAATTTCCTTAAGTACTTTCGTATATTGATATATCTTCAGAAGGAGTGAAGATGAACTTCAGAACATCTTCAGAACTCCTTCTGAAGATGTATTAATATACGAAAGTACTTAAGGAAATTCCTGTTTCAATTTTCCTCCGTGGTCTGACACTGTCACACTGTATGTATATATGTACAGTATATATATATATATATACACACAGAGGAACCTCGAATATCGAATTTAATCCGTTCCAGCGCCGTGAGCGTCAAGTGAAACAGACGTCATACAAAACGAATGTCCCCATTGACAATAATGTTAATCAAATTAATCCGTTCTACCACCGAAAAACATCAATATGATATTCAATATTTTAAATAATGCAGCAGCCTACGTTACATACACTGAACAAACCTTTATGACATTTTTCTTTCTTCAAATTTGTACAATATTTTTTTTTCATATATCTTACAGCATAAGGTTCGTTCGGTGTTCGGCAGGTAGGCTGCTCCATGTTTCTTAAATAAAAAAATGAAAAATAAAAAAAAGTTGAAACAATTTGAAAAAACTGACAAATGCCATAAAGATTTGTTCAGTGTTTGTCGGGTAGGCTGCTCCATTATGACACTCTTTCTTTGTTTCAAATGTGTTCCATTTGTTTTGTATTTTTCATTTACGTCTCAATAATGGAGCAGCCTACCCGACAAACACTGAATGGACCTTTATGGTATTTGTCCGTTTTTCAAATTGTTTCAACGTTTTTTTATTTTATTTTATTTTATTTGAGAAACATGGAGCGACCTACCTGCTGAACACTGAACGAACTTTTTTGACATTTGTTCTGTTTTTCAAAATTTTTCATTTTTTATTTTTTTTTTTTAAGAAACATGGAGCAGCCTACCTGCCGAACACCGAACAAACCTTTTTGACATTTGTTGTATTTTGAAAAATTTCTTTCTTCTACAAAAAAGTCATTGCTTTGCAACATCTCAGCAGTCACCCATTTATATCTCAGCATCATTGGCATCTTTAAAAAAAAAAAAAATTTATTTGCATCGTCGGAAGCGTCTCAGAATGTGCGAGAAGCAGCATGACCCCACCATGTGGTCTTGTCATCATTCAAACGAGCGATCGCCATACGAGACAAATTGTCGGTAATCTGGGCGATCGTTACCCAAAATTCTCGCCATTTGAGGTGATCGTCACTCGAGGTTCTACTGTATATGCAATACCAGGCCTAGGAATATTTAAGTTTGGTTTTTAGCTTTAGATTTTGAACTCAAAGAGAATAGTACCAAATTCTACTAATTGTTTGTTACATTTATGTATATACGATGGTCCACATATTTACAAAAAGTACTACAGTATTTAAATAGGATGTTTTCAACAATTTTCTTCACAATTCCAAAAATGTGGAATATGGTTGAACATTTTGGGAATCCTATTCATGGGTTAACCCCAACTGACAGTTGGCTCAGATCCCGTATGGTGCAGAACAATGACAAAAACCATTGTATCTTCTTATAAATAAATAATTATTATTATTATTAATATGAAGCAATGGTAGTGTCACGAGACATAATAACATAGGATAAAACCCACATGTGTATTTTTTGTGTGATTTATGTAAAGAAAGATTTCTATAACAATTTATTAGTATATTTTGTTAGCAGTCTAGTAAACATATGTTGTTGAATATGACCGAAAGGGTAAGATTAATGAATCTAATACGAATCTTCTCAATATTTCTTACGTTTTTCTTCACTGTTGGGGGTAATTTAAAAATTAACTCTCCAAAGTTCATTTTCACATTTTTATTTATGGTCTGATGCCTAAAAGCATTTCGCAAGGACTTCTCACATGTTCAAAGACAGATTTTTACACACATCATTTCATGCTTATATTCGTTTTTGGGTGAGGTGGTATGACACAAATGTTTTTGGGTGAGGTGACAAAAGACAGAACACGAATCAATGGGTATATTGCATATGTGCTGCTTCTATATTGCTATATTGCATATTTGCTGCTTCTATATTGCTATATTACATATTTGCTGCTTCTATATTGCTATATTACATATTTGCTGCTTCTATAATGCTATATTGCTCTTGCTGCTTCTATATTGCTATATTGCTCTTGCTGCTTCTATGTTGGTTCGGGGATCTTGAAGTGGGTAGAATATAGTTATGTGTTAATTGGCTGTCGATTGCTGGTGTTGATTTTTGGATGTGTAGGGCCTTGCTGATGTCGAGTCTTCTGCTATCGCTGTATCTATCGATGATTTCTGTGTTGCTTGTTAAGATTTCTGTGTTCACACTAGAGCAACCTTGGGACATATACACACTAGAGCAACCTTGGAACATACACTAGAGCAACCTTGGAATTAAGATTTCTGTGTTGCTTGATAAGATTTAATCTTATCTAATCTTTCTAATCTTAATCGTCCTAATCACACACTCAGACCTTGACAAAGCACTCTGGAGTGTAATTACCTAAGTGTAGTTACAGGATGAGAGCTACACTCGTGGTGTCCCGTCTTCCCAGTACTCTTTGTCATATAACGTTTTGAAACTACTGAAGGTTTTGGCCTCCACCACCTTCTCACCCAACTTGTTCCAACCGTCTACCACTCTGTTTGCAAAAGTGAATTTTCTTATATATCTTCGGCATCTTTGCTTAGTTAGTTTAAATCTATGACCTCTTGTTCTTGAATTTCCAGGTCTCAGGAAATCTTTCCTATCAATTTTATCAATTCCCGTTACTCAATTTGTACGTAGTGAACATATCTCCTTTTCTTCTATCTTCTAGTTTTGGCATATTTAATGCGTCTAACCTCTCCTCATAGCTCTTGCCCTTCATAAATAAATTGAATAAATTCGATATACAGGATCTACCATATCGAAAGCCATACTGTGATATTATATCGTTTCTCTCCAGGTGTTCTACCAATTTATACACATAAGGGGCATAACTGGCAACCCCTCACAGTGTTCAAGAGAGAACTGGATAAGCACCTCCAAAGGATACCTGATCAACCAGGCTGTGACTCGTACATCAGGCTGCGAGCAGCCGCGTCCAACAGCCTGGTTGATCAGTCCAGCAACCAGGAGGCCTGGTCGATGACCGGGCCGCGGGGACGCTAAGCCCGGAAGCACCTCAAGGTATACCCAAGGTAAGGTATTTAGTTTTAATTATTTTGTCCAATATTTTGACTATTACACTTGTCAATGATACAGGTCTATAATTGACCTGTATGTGTGTGAAAGACTTGGTGTAATTTCTCTACGTAAATCTCACAAATGCACAAGTGTGGGTTTTTATCTTGTAATATTATTATTATTATAAAAAAATCAATGTTGTAAACCCATGAAATAAATATGGTAGCATATGCATTTTAAACCTGATCTAATCCAACCTAACCAAGTCTAACTGCATATACAATTTCATAAATAACATAACAAGCATTACTGAAAGGCTGTGTGTGTGTGTGTATGGTTTGAGCATGTCTTGCAATGACCAGCTGCAGTTGCTATAGTACCCCAGACTAAGTCACTGTATTTTAAACATTTTTTTTTTTTTTTTTGAGATATATACAAGAGTTGTTACATTCTTGTACAGCCACTAGTACGCGTAGCGTTTCGGGCAGGTCCCTGGAATACGATCCCCGCCGCGAAGAATCGTTTTTTCATCCAAGTACACATTTTACTGTTGCGTTAAACAGAGGCTACAGTTAAGGAATTGCGCCCAGTAAATCCTCCCCGGCCAGGATACGAACCCATGACATAGCGCTCGCGGAACGCCAGGCGAGTGTCTTACCACTACACCACGGAGACTGCTAATATACAGTACATACATAACCTTACCAAATCAAATCTATCCTAACCCAGCTCAGCCTAACCAAGTTACTACAACCTAACCTAATGATATACAGAATGGTCTTTACAATTAGAAAATAAGATTTTTTCAAAATGTCTGTGTACAAGAGGTCCAGTCAAAGCAATATGGCCAAATACACCTATTATGCACTATTTTACCAGTCATGATGGTATAGCCTATGCTATTTTTAAACCCAACTTGAACACCAAGAAAATATTAGGCTCCCAAGTAACTGTGACTACCTTATGTTGATACCTGGAGCATACCTGGAGAGAGTTTTGAGAGTTCTACTCCCCCGAGCCCTGCCTGGGACCAGGCCTGACTAAGGCCCCAGGCCGGGTACAAACAACTACTGCCCTACATCATGTCCTGTGCAGCCCTGCCAGACACCAGAGTCTGAACACAACTAAAACTTACATCTGTTGTGGAGAGAATAGATACCTGACTGAAAATGTGTGTAACACATAGTAATGAACTGTGTAAAATAGGATCCTGAAGCTTCTAATATGACAGCAATATCTATAAAGCAAATATGACCCAAAGGAATATAAGTAAATCCCTTTATATATACTGTATCTACTCAGTGGTATTTCAAGCAGTAAGTTCAGCCCATGAAGAGGAACGTTGTCAGGAGAATTGAAGCTCCCGTACACAGGACATTTCCTATAAAAGACATTTCACCATCTTTACTATCTAACCTGGTATAAACAAAAACAGACTAGGCTAACATCACTGCATTGTGTGTATTGTGGTGAGTGTGGGGGCCTCCAGGAGCCTCCCTGTGGCATGTGTGTGCGTGTGAGTGTGGGGCCTCCAAGAGCCTCCCTGTGGCGTGAGTGTGGGGCCTCCAGGAGCCTCCCTGTGGCGTGTGTGTGAGTGTGGCGCCTCCAAGAACCTCCCTGTGGCATGTGTGTGAGTGTGGGGCCTCCAAGAACCTCCCTGTGGCGTGTGTGTGAGTGTGGGGCCTCCAAGAACCTCCCTGTGGCGTGTGTGTGAGTGTGGCGCCTCCAAGAACCTCCCTGTGGCGTGTGTGTGAGTGTGGGGCCTCCAAGAGCCTCCCTGTGGCGTGTGTGTGAGTGTGGGCCTCCAAGAGCCTCCCTGTGGCGTGAGTGTGTGAGTGTGGGCCTCCAGGAGCCTCCCTGTGGCGTGTGTGTGAGTGTGGGGCCTCCAAGAGCCTCCCTGTGGCGTGTGAGTGGGGCCTCCAGGAGCCTCCCTGTGGCGTGAGTGTGTGAGTGTGGGGCCTCCAGGAGCCTCCCTGTGGCGTGTGTGTGAGTGTGGGGCCTCCAAGAACCTCCCTGTGGCGTGTGTGTGAGTGTGGGGCCTCCAAGAGCCTCCCTGTGGCGTGTGAGTGCGGGGCCTCCAGGAGCCTCCCTGTGGAGTGAGTGTGGGGCCTCCAAGAGCCTCCCTGTGGTGTGAGTGTGAGTGTGGGGCCTCCAGGAGCCTCCCTGTGGCGTGAGTGTGGGGCCTCCAAGAGCCTCCCTGTGGTGTGAGTGTGAGTGTGGGGCCTCCAGGAGCCTCCCCGTGGCTGGTGTTGGCCTCACACTCGCCTCACTACACCCAACACCACACATTCACATACATCAGGTGGTCAAGAGGTCGCATATAATGGTGGTGAGAAGGCGTGCGAGGAGCCAAGACAACACACACAGCCACAACCACCAACACTTCACCCTCACCTTCCACTTGTGACCAACAACACACCAACAGCTGATCGCCTCACATCAAACATTGACTTGTGATGACAATGGCGGCCTTCACGTGGCCACATATACTGCCATCGGCGATATATCTTCCCCCCCCACTAATTACTACAACTCTCGGTTGTACTTAGCTCTATAATAACATGATGCCATGTATATATATATGTATGTATGTATGTATGTATTCACCTAGTGGTACTCACCTATTGTGCTTGCGGGGGGGTTGAGCTCTAGCTCTTTCGGCCCGCCTCTCAACTGTCAATCAATCAATTGATTTTTTTACACACACACACACTCACCCAGGAAGCATCCTGCAGC